>CM052097.1:20843859-20864871 GCA_028453745.1 Agapostemon virescens | reverse complement strand
ATTTGCTCATGTTTAAAAGTAAATTTTTATATTAATATAGTCGTTGGGATCAGTTTAACTGATATCTGGAGAATACAAGAAGGTTGAAAGCGAACCGTTTGTCAAACATTTAAAATTTTCAATTGTTGCTTTATTAAATAAATTGTTTTGATTTTGTGGAGGAAGAGGGGTTGGGTAAACGACGTGGAAAATGTGAGTGTACTGGAATTGATTATTTGAAGCTTTTTGAAAATTATGTAGTGGTAGATTTAAATCTTCATTTGAACACTTTGACTGCCATGTCATCCATTTGTGGGTGACAGAATTATTTGCTCATGCTTAAAAGTAAATTTTTATATTAATATAGTCGTTGGTATCAGTTTAACTGATATCTGGAGAATACAAGAAGGTTGAAAGCGAACCGTTTGTCAAACATTTAAAATTTTCAATTGTTGCTTTATTAAATAAATTGTTTTGATTTTGTGGAATTGTTGAGCTTAAAAGTTCGGCAGTTAAAGTGTTAAACTTGTAGCGTTGGATTTTCTTGGCAATCCTTTGAGGAGTTGCCACCCTTGGGAAGTGTAACACTTGTGCCCCGGTCGTTACTTTTGTGAAAGACTTAGTTAACTAGAATCACGCTGAATCTTTAGGAACGTTTTTTTGGTGATTCTTGATGGTCCTTTGGGAATCTGTGTCTTTGAGGAAGTATATCACTTGTGCCCCGATCGTTACTGTGACTAAAAACTAATTAATTAGATTCACGCTAAATCCTTAGGAACGTTTTATTTGCTTAATGATTCTCGATGGTCCTCTGGGAATTTCTGTCTTTGAGGAAGTATAACACTTGTTCCCCGATCGTTACTGTGACTGAAAACTAATTAATTAGATTCACACTAAATCCTTAGAAACATTTTATTTACTCGATGGTCCTTGATGGTCCTTGGGGAACTTATGTCTGGGGAGAAGTATAACACTTATGCCCCGATCGTTACTTTTATGTACGACTAGTTAACTAGAATTAAATTAAATCCTTTGAAACATTTAATTTTCTTGATGGTCCTTCCTGATTCTTGGGAAGAATAATACTCTTCTTCTGACCGTAATTCTCAAAACGTTGGTTGTCCAAAGTGATCGTAAATTGCTGCAGAGTACACTAAAATTGTTAAGAGCATTTTGTGCGGTTCTTGACGGCCCTCGAGAATAGCAATACTTTTGCAATCTTGAGTCGTCTTATAGTTTAATGACCCTTTAGAACTACTAGAGCATTCATTTAACCGAGATACTGCGGTTTAGGAGTATAAAGAAGACATTCCCGAGACCCTTTTGGTATAGTAATCTTCCACATTCACATGACCACCGATGGTATGGTCCTTTGCATTCCTAAGACCCTTGCTACTGTCGCTCTTTGCATTCTCACAACCCTTGATACGAAGCTTCCCTGACATCCCTCGAACCTTTTAGAATTATACTCCACCCTCCATGAGTTTCGAATGCACAAAAATTTAACCTACCGAGTAGTCTGCAACTGGTCCACGTTGCCTTATAAAAATGAAACAATTTAATTTATTTAATATTTGTACAATTTCTACGAATTTCTTTCATCCCATAAGTGTACCGTCCCAATAAAACTGTTCATGCTAAAAAATTGTTATCTACCCATAAACAGTTGCAATGGGTAAATCAAGCAAATAAAATTCTACCCAGATTGCGTATCTAACCGCATCCATGAGGAGACCGAGGAACCCCACAAAATCGCTGTTTTCATCCCTTAAATGCACAACCGAATGAAACTGTTAATATTCAAAATTTGTTATCTAGCCATACACATTAATTGCAATGTATAAATCAAGGAAATAAAATATCTCCATAGACTGCCCAGATTGAGAGCCTAACTATGTCCATGAGAACACCGACGGTGTATATGTATGAATCGAAAGCGGAAACTAGATGGAAGGTACTAGCGGGAATGTTCTCCAATTGTCCACCTATTGGCGATTGTAAGAAATACAGCAGCCACATTATCTTTTAGCGGAGGCTGAGAAGGTGAAGAAAACCCTCTTTCGTCTTGGGCCCGTTGGAGCATCGATAAAACTACCTAGCAGGCCCCGTTGTACGCGCTGAGATATTTGGTTTATGCACGAATCGTTGACAGAGGTACTAGTGAGAAAAGGCTTTGGATTGTCCATCTGTCGGCGAGCATCAGAATTAGCATTTCACTCTCTGTCTTTGCTCAATAATAACAGTTGCCCTCAAGGCAGAAACGTCACCCCGTCTTCTCAAAATTTGGAAGAACCCAGACCACCATAAAATCTCTTTATTCATCTACATCAACCAAATAGAGCAACCGTTCCGATAGATAGCAGCCGAAAAAACGGATGGAACATCAACGACCACAGGAAAAACCGACAGGCGGCCCGGCTCCATTGCTGAGAAAGCTCCGGTGAACACTTTATGGATCCTCTCAATCACCGAAAGTGCTAAGTAAAATCCAAGAACTCCTTCGCATACAGGATTCGTCTTCCTCGCCGCTCCCCAACGACATTCCGTCGTTCGGGGTGCTGTCACTCTGGAACTTTGCTGATTCAATTTGCGAAACGGTTATCCGCTTTCCTCGAAATTATTCCTGTCATGGCCCGGGTCTAGTCCTCCGAGCATTCCTCGAATCTCGCAAGCTCTCTGCTACAATCATACTTGGGTGTCTTTCAGAGTGATGAGCACGAGGGTGAGCGTCGCGGGCAGGGTTCAAGGACGTCGTCGCGAAGCCATAAGTCTCGAGCTCGGCGCGAGCGCGTCCTTCTGATACGTTATCAATCCGACTGGTTAAGCCAGAAGCGGATGATAACGTTGGCTCGTCGGTGGTCGACTTAATCCTCCGATCCCTGGTCTCGGTTAGGTCTATTGGCTAGGATATCCCGAAAACCCTTTCGGCCACTCCGTCGGCGTAACCTTGACTCCGGTGGCTGGCGCCAGACTGAAAATAAGGTGGTCCCGAAGACCCAGGCAGCGGTGTCTTCGCTCGTAACAGGGCCAGCCGTTTAAATCCGCAGGGGTTGAGTAATTTACGAAGACGTCGCTTTGATCCGATTTCAAGGGGTTGCGTCCCGCGAGCGGATCTTTACCCTTTTAGCGCCACCATTTAGGCATTCCCGTCAAATTTATCAAAGGTTGCGCCTGTCCGCCAGCAGAAGAGAACTCTCTCTCTCTCCGATCTTTCTAACCGTCTTTCTCGCTCTGTCATGCCTGTACGATCTCGCGACATCTAATTTAAGTCGCAACCCAGCGCCCCCGTATTACTTACGAGTGTTAAATAATTGCTCTTACGGCGTCCAGAATAGATCATCACCTTTTTGTTCAAAAACGACACGGCGAGAACACGGGCGAATTTTATGCTCGGTCAAACGACCGGCTATATTTGATCGCGCAGGGCCGTGCTAACGAACGCTTGGTCACCGAGCTTAGATTCTGCGTTAGGTTTCTGGGAATGGATCGTTTTACCTTGGAGCAATTTGTCATTTAGAAATATTTTTTGGCTGCTGCAGGTTTGAACCTGTATTGTTGGTTCATAATGATTTTACTTTTTGAAGATGCACTGATAAAGCCTGGAGCAAGTTTTCATTTACAATGATTATATGGGAGATAGAGGGTTTGAAGCTGTTTGAGGACCTGCATTGTTGTTTTTATCGTGATTTTACGGGATCAAGGCTGTGGTAATGAATACTTTGATACTGTGCTCAAAGCATACCTAAAGATGATGAACATTTTTTGGCAGGTGGAGAGTTTGAAGCTGTTTGAGAACCTGTATTGTCGTTTGATAGTGATTTTACAGGATTAGGATCTTAGTAACGAACTGTTGTACAGTGTACATAGCTTCTACGTTGGGTTTTTAGAGATGGATCGTTATACATTAGAGCAGTTTGTCATTTAGAAATATTTTTTGGCTGCTGCAGGTTTGAACCTGTATTGTTGGTTCATAATGATTTTACTTTTTGAAGATGCACTGATAAAGCCTGGAGCAAGTTTTCATTTACAATGATTATTTGGGAGATAGAGGGTTTGAAGTTGTTTGAGGACCTGCATTGTTGTTTTTAGAATGATTTTACGGGAGCAGGGCTGTGGTAATGAATACTTTGATACTGTGCCTGGAGCCTACGTAAAGATGATGAGAATTTTTTGGCAGGTGGAGAGTTTGAAGCTGTTTGAGAACCTGTATTGTCGTTTGATAGTGATTTTACAGGATTAGGATCTTGGTAACGAACTGTTGTACAGTGTACATAGCTTCTACGTTGGGTTTTTAGAGATGGATCGTTATACATTGGAGCTGTTTGTCATTTCGAAATATGTTTTTGGCAGCTGCAGGTTTGAAGGTGTTTGAGAACCTGCGTCTATCGTTTGATAGTGATTTCACGGGATCAGGGCCGTTTTAATGAATACTTTGATACTGTGCCTAGAGCCTACATAAAGATGATGAGGATGAATCGTTGTATTTCATAGCAACGAACCATCTAGAAGGATTTTTTGGGAGGTAGAGTGTTTGAAATTGTCTGAGAACAATATCGTAACCATACGACAATATTTCTAATTTTTTAACTGGTGAATCTTTGAATTACAAACACTCAGAAAACTATAACGAAGAACAAATATAATTGCGATGCACAGAAAGAGTACGACCAGAAGATTTCAAACCAACCGGTAAATAAAGATGGTTTTAATGATGTCCGCACGGTGTGCGAACAGGTTGTAATTGGCCAGAGCGTAATCGTTTATTTTCGTTGATTTCGTAACGAAGGTTGGACGTATCCGGCGTGAGGGAAAGATGCAGGAAGGAGGAATTTCATTCGAGTTTCGTAGTTTCAATCGCGTGTACCGCAGCACGGTAGAACCACGAACCTCTTATCAAGCGTGGAAGGCACGTTGCTCCGGTAGTGCTATAAGAGGTCCGATCTAATAACTTTTGATCGCGGACCCGAAAGACTTGTAAGCACCCGCGGTATGTACTTACGGTACTTACATAATCGAGCAAGTTTGCAGCATGTGCGAAGTTTCGCCGATCGATATTATCAGGGGAAACTCGTCGATGAAATTAATTGATGGTAATACCGTAAAGAGAGCCGCGTCATGGTTATTAGCCGAGCAGACGCCCTAATGGCATGCTTCGTTGACGCGTAAACCAACGTCGGATATATTTTAATCTCATTTCGAAATCTCCAGTAACTTTTCCGTAATCCGAGGATTCAATCCAACTTACATGTGATTTATTAATTTTTCTAGTTAAGAATTCCTTTGCGAGATATCCGAAATTGGACTTTGGGGACGAACCGATTACATGGGAGAACTCAGTTTCTCTAAATATCGATGGCAACGTTATTTATCGAGTTTCTAAGTTGGATATTCATTCGCAGCACATGGATAAAGAACATAATTCTCCAGCCACAACGAGGGAATAATATTGATACTACATCTACTGAGCTTTAGGAGTGTCTGGTACATACAGTTTTCTAGGAATGACAAATTTTTATCAATTTATACTTTATATGGTTCCTATTACAATATTAACTGTAGTAAACGGATATATTTAATAATTTCCTGTGAAAGAATTTTTGTAATTACAATAACTTTAAAATAAACGATTTAAAGCCGATTATTTTGGCCGATGGTGGTAGATTTAAAGTTAAAGAGATTGAAACGGTGCAACACTATTCATTCTAAAAAATCTAAAAATTCCAAGAGTCTAAGAATGTACTAAAATATGTAAAAATCGAACCTAGATGGTGCTCCAATAAAAACTTATGTTAAAACAAATAATAAAGTAATTTCTAACTAATACGTCACAGAACTCGTTAAGTATTTTCTTTTTCAACCCTTGGTGCCCCTCAGAAGAATCGATGCATCATTAACAATTTATTGAAATGATTGAAAAGAAGTACCGAGGAAAAATATGCCGTTTCTTGAAGTTTCTGAAGAAAATTTTGATCTTGCGTAAAGATTTGCATTTTAGTGACGACAGTTGACTCTTTCGTAGTTTGCGACGGGTGAAAATGCGGAACTTCCAGTGGGCGAGCGGGGAGAAGGGGGAATCTTTGTCGAACAGTGAGGAAGATAAAGAAAAGTAGAGGCGGTACGTTAAAACTGTTGTACGAAGAGCAATATCGGGCAGGAGCTAATCTACATAATAACAGCGTCCGCGATTAAAAACGTCTGCGTGTGTCTGCGGGGGCTCTAAATTAATATTCCGCTGAACTCGAACAAGTGGCTGGAACTTCCCTCTCGGACGTACCAAGAAACTCGCCGAGTCCCGAGGGTTTCATTAAGACATTTCGGTCGAGCAAACGAGCCTTGCTTATTGCAGTTTTCGGCATTAATTAGTATCCGACGGAGACGAACTTTCGGGGCCCATTCGTTCTGCTATAGCGCATCGTCCTCCCGTTTTACATTGCGAGTCTCTCGCACTGCGACGTCCGGTTCGTGCTCGCCTTTTGTCTACTGAAAGGGTCGGCTGTGCGGTCGTCTGGGTCTTCTTTGACCCTGGTCTTGGGAACACGCTTCAACCGGCCCGTAGCATGTTTTCATGAAATATTTTAATATTAATATTATTAAGAAAGTGGCTACCAAAGAAATGCGCAGAAACAGACTTCAAAGTGTTGAGGAGTAAAAGACACTATTCGTAAAGAAATTAATTGCACATCCATGTTGCAGTTTCGGAACCCATTTTAAATATGCTTGTCAAGTTTCCGTAATAAATATTATGCTAAACGTGAACATATTTTAATCAGATCAAGTTTTATCTGATAAATTGTTGGAAAGGTGTACTTCGACTCGACAATGACAAAATCATTTTAATAAACTTCAGATTTGACGAATTTACAACAAAAATGAATGCATGGAATTTAAGACAGTGAAAACAGACTACAAGAAATTATTAAAGCGAAGAAGAAAGCTTTCGTTTCTTGCAATTATTACACAACACTTTTATCTTACTTAGAAATTGACAATATAACAATTACACTGGTAGTATGCACTGAAGAAGCTTCGACGTGGCGCATTAACACTTATGTTTATGATAAAAACCAGGCTAATATTATTAACCTCTTAGGCACGGTTGAATTTTGTTCGGGGCAGTTTCTCTGTACGGCAGAGAACATTGGAATGAAGTTTTTGATAACTAAATTATAATTCTTCTTAACACTTTAACTGCCAGAACAACAACCTTAAAAATTCCACAAAATCAAAGCAATTTATTTAATGAAACAACAATTAAAAATTTTAAATGTACGACACATAGTTATCCTTCGACTTTCTCGTATTCTCCAGATTTCAACTAAATGTAGTGCGATTATATTAATGTACAAATTTATTTAAAAAAATGGACAAATTACTCTGTCACCTATATGTGAGTACCATGGCAGTCAAAGTGTTAAAGATATGATGCATATACTTTAACTTTAATAATTTTGCAATGAGATTTTTCACAACTAAATTGTAATTTTTCTAAAAGATATGCTGCATATATTTTAACATTAATAATTCACTGTAATAATTAATAATAGAATTGAGTGTGCTCAAGCCACTATAGTGGCGGATCGTGCTTAAGAAGTTAATGTCACGTGGACGTAGGCAATACTTGTGTTAATTACAAGAAATAATATTGTCACGACAGTCTGAGTGGAATGTATGGTTGCACGGCACAGGTGCGAGTACAAATAAAAAGTGAGTGGTCGCCATGGTGTTTGTGGTGAATGGTAGCCTCCGTTAAACTTCGAAAGGACGAAGGGCATCGCGAAGAGCTAAGCTCTTCGAGTTTCCAGCAGCCCGAGCCAAGTTTAATCAGACGGCGAATCGATGGCTTTAATTAAGGAAACGTCTTATAGTAGGATAGCTAGGTGCGGCTAGGTTAATACCCTAATGTATACATCAGGCATGTATGTATATACAGCGTGTATCCATATTCGTACATGGACGCGACACAGGGCGATCCTCGCAGCGAACCAGCCGCAGAGAGCTGGGGCCACTTCTCTCTCTCTCTCTCTCTATCTCTGGGTCTGTTCACAATGTATGTATGTACCCTACACCGACCGACCTCGAAAGCTTGGATCGCGTTTTCCATCCTGCTGCATTCTACATACCTTCAGCGAGTCGCATCTCCGCGGGCAACTCTCACTGCGCCCTCGATCGAGATGTAATTCTATCGCCGGATCGAAAGAGAGGCGAACGTGGCCGGAAACGTCGAAAAAATCGTCGAATGGAAAACAGAATTGAATACTGATCCATTCTGGTTTCGATTCAGCGACGATGCACACGGAGATATATTTGCTGTACCGTGTTAGGCAGTAAATTATTGTGGAAAGTAAAAAGACTGGAATGAAAGCGATGACCGTTCGTTTTTCTTTAGAACGTTATAGGTAAATAATTAAACAAGGGTTCTAATCGTGAGTGGTAGCGTTCGAACGATAGGTTATTGGACCATAGAAACATACGGTTACGATAAACATTTTCCTGCATTTGGAATCTTTTATATTAATCGTTGGAAAAGGTTATTTAGCTGACGCCAACGATGCAACGTTGATCATTTGGCTTTGAGGTATCACAGTTAAGTAATTAAACAAGCATTTTATTTGCGAGTGGTACCGTTGGAAAGGTGGGTTATTGGACCATAGAAACGTACGGTTACGATAAACATTTTGCCTGCATTCGGAATCTTTTATATTAATTGTTGGAAAAGGTTATTTAACTGACGTCGACGATGCAACGTCAATCATTCGGCTTTGAGGTATCACAGTTAAGTAATTAAACAAGCATTCTATTTGTGAGTGGTTACGTCGAAATGCTTCATTATTGAAACGCGATAGGACATGGGAACGTTAAGCTTCGTTCTTCATTCGGTATTTTGTACATTAATTTTTGTAAAAGGTTATTTAACTGACGTCGACGATGCAACGTCAATCATTTGGCTTTTAGGCGTCGCAGTTAAGTAATTAAACAAGCATTCCACTTGTGAGAGGTACCGTTGGAAAGATTGGTTATTGGACCACGTTTACACATGGTTACAATAAACATTACAGTTGTCTTGTAAATTAACTTTCAAGAAAGTGTGTTTTACTACTTTCATAAATTGACTATCAAAAATCATCGATTTTTTTTACTCTGATTTAACTGAATAATAAATAAAAATATACCTTACAATCCTAAATTATTATATATTTATTACGAACGAAATTTATTTTTTAATTATGCCCGATCATATATATTTATCGAAGTATGTTTTTGAGAGTGTACACTGTTAAGCCAGAAAATGCTATGAAAATGTTAGAATGGAATGGCCTATTTGCTGCTGGGAACAGTATTTTACCAATCCCCGAGTACAGCACTCTAAACAAGCAGAAAAGAGTGGCCTAGGCAGCCAGGTATCGCGGAATGAATTACTTATCGCGGAACATTTCACGGTGGGCAATAAAAAGTAGCAGGAATCGATCTTCCTTCCGATTTCAGGCCGCCTGCGAGCCTTAGTCTTGCATTTTCCACTGGTCGTAAAACTATTCTGCGGCGGACTTCCGGTTTTTATTCATGTTCCCCGAAATTGATGCATCTTGAAGATTTTATCATCCGACCTTACGTAAATTGTATTGCTTTAAATAGTAATTTTGTGCTAGTGGAAAACGAGTGTGGTACTTCGACGGTGCAGAAGCAGCGTCATACTGCAGCGATTCTGTCAAAATTCCAGAACTATGTCTATTGAGAAAAATTAATAGCGTTCTCTAAGAATTCCTTCAGTTGAAAAATACGTTTCCTTCATTTTAATTTTTAAAGAGTAGCCTACAAAAATTTTAACCAGTTTAAAATTGTCTATTGTCTCTCAGAAATTGCACGATTCAGTTTATTTAGATTTTGTGCGATTTTTCGTCGATTGGATTGATTTTTACGAAGGCAATTTTATAAATTAAATAATTATTAAATAGGAAATCTGGAAAAGGTCATTTGACCGGCAGTGGTAGGTTCAGTGTTAAAGATTCATGGTTGAATAATAAAGTTAGGAAATCACTGTTTTAAATCCGCATGGAAAGAAGGTTATGCTATAATATTGCCAATATATCGCACATTGGCCAGCTGTGTTTTCATTATACATTCGATATCGTTTCGCAATCAGGTAAATAGAATTCGTTTACCTTTGTAACCACGCTGAATTGGCTTATATCCGCAGCATATATGGGATAAAAATATTTTTCATCAAATCCTCGACATTGTTCGAAATGTGGACAATATGTCAATCTGCTCGACGAATGTATAATAACATTGACAATATTATATTAGCAACAATAGCGCGTATCCGGTTTTTTATCGGCGTACGCGTTAAAAATTTATAAAAGTCCATTTTAATTATTTCAATCGTGTTGCGCGTTTATAAATGTTCTGATCGATGCATCTGAAATTGTTGTACAGGTAGAAATTCTAAATTGTAAATACCACAATAGAATTTGAAAGATTTTTACATTTTTACTTCACTTCTCTTTTGCAATAATTTTTAAACCACAGCCAGTTAAATGACCAGTTTCAGATTTGTTATTTTGCAATTATTGAAGTAAGAAAATTGCCTTAAATAAAAATTGCACAAAATCTAAGTAAATAAAATCTTGTATTATTTAATAAACGCTACACAATAGCCAATGCCAATGCACGGTAGTTTCAGCAGTTAATCAAGAAAGCGACTTCTTCTTAAACGATAAGGTCGAACACTTTCCGTCCAATCATTCCGTCGTTCGCGCCGGCGTTAATTTGGCCAAAGCCCAAAAATCTAATAAAACGTCGAACCGCAGAGAACGGAAACCCTTTGACCAAAGGGTTAATCACAATAGGGTCAGGATCCGAAATTGTCGGAGTCCATAGTGATCGAGAATATAAACACAGCGGTGCGCGCGTGGCCAAAGGGTCTCTGACGCGTTGTTTCCCACGAAGGATGGAGATGCGTGTTGGATAGACGAGACGAGGATCAGAATAATACACTACCCATATACAAGTGCGAGAGAGAGAGGGAGAGAGAGGGAGAGAGAGGGAGAGAGAGAGTCAAAGAGAACCGACGAGGCAAAGTAATCCGCTTAGGTCGTCGGACACGCATGCCACGCACCGATGTCTCTCTTAGAGGAGAGAGCGCGTGTTCAGAAACAGAGTGGTCCATCGCGGCGGAAAATCGTGGAACATCGTGATTTGCACGCGCGTCACACGCCTCGGAGAGACCGAGCATGATTCATCGAGGGCGCAGGATGGGCTAATTTCGGGGGATAACTTCGGTCGGCGATCCCGGCCGTGGATAATTACGATAATTGCCCCGGGAACGTGAATTTCCTCTTTCTTCTTCTTTCTATCTCTGCTTCCCCTGTCTCTCTCCCCCCTCTCTCTTTCTTTCTCCCAAATATATATATACATATGACAGAATATATCAAAACATACTAGAAATGCTAAGATATATTGAAATACACTAGAATATGTTACTAAAATATTACATAAATTACTAGAATATACTAGGATACACTACAATACACATTAATATTTTCAAATATAATAGAATATACTATAATATACTCGAAAATACTAGAATACACTAGAATATATTACTAAAACATTCCAGAAATTACTAGAATATACTATGTTACACCTAAATATACCCGAATATCCTCAAATACACTAGAATATACTCGACTATACTAAAATACACTAGAATGTTCCTGAAATGACTAGAATGTACCAAAATATATCAGAATATACTAGAATATCTTGGAATATACTAAAATACAGTATAATACACTACTAGAACATTCTAGAAATAACTGGACTATACCAAAATGTGTCAGAATATATCAGACTATACTCACATATACTAAAATGCACTAGAATATTCCAAACTTGACTAGAATGTATGAAAATATGTCAGAATATATTAGAATATGTTAGAATATACTAAAACACAGTAGAATGCACTACTGGAACATTCTAGAAATAACTGTACTATACCAAATTGTGTCAGAATATGCCAAACTATACTCAAATATACTAAAATACACTAGACTATTCCAAAATTGACTAGAATGTATCAAAATGTGTTAGAATATATCAGAAAATTCTCGAATATACTAAAATACACTAGAATACTCTAGAATATGAATAACTGGAACACATATATAAATATTTATACATTAAATGCTCCATATCCAGAAATAATATTTTTCTCCTCAAAATACTTTATACACCATTACTTTAATACTAAGATTGTGGGATGCGTCAAAATTATGCATTCTTAATTTTTAATTTATATACAGCGTGTCCGAAAAATGTTCAACTTCCCTGAAGAGGGAGATGTGCGTCCACCAGAAGCAAAACAGCCTTCTCGAATCTAATCGATCCATTTTTAAAAATTATGCCAATTTTCTACCACCCCTTTCTTTCTTTTTCCTACGTGGGGTTCGATCGCCCCGTTGCTACTTTCTCCCGTGTGTACACACGAAGGAGGTGTTACCGGTTACGTTGGCTCCGTTCCAGTCCTCGCAATTTCGCAGCCGAATCGCCGGACGCGTTGCGAATTTTCCGAAAGCCGTTGTGTCATCAACGTCATCGAAGAAGGGGTGCTCTTTTTCGAGGGGTCGCGTTATTAGCCGACTCAATATCCTGCGCCAAGGCCACTGCCTTCGGGCCGTTCCGAAAACGCTCCATGCCGGATATGAACGACCGATGTCACGGCATTGACAACGATGGATGCGCCGCGCGACGGATTTCAGGCTGTTTTGATATCTGCTCGGCCCGCTGGCTCCGATAGCAACCACACCTGTCGAAATTAATCTGCACCGAAGACCCTTGTTTTCGAGCGCTCGGTATCATCCTAACTATACTTCCATTTTTGCTGCATGATTCTTTTGAACCTACCGAACCTTAAAAGTATACGTTTCCTCATACAAGTTGCAAGATCGAATTTCTTTGCACGTTACGCGATTCGTATTATAACGTGTACTCTCCTAAGTATGTTTGTTTAAACATTCCCCGCGAAAGCAACTTTATCATTTTTAGAATTGCGAAATAAATACGCTAGTGTTAATGATTTGCCGGTTTAACACGTCAAACATAGAGCTATTTTGCTTAACATTTCGTTAAACGTCACGTTTCATTGTAAATTGTAAATTTATTTTAATATTTATTGTAAAAAATATTGTAAATGGAAAGAATACAATTTCGCATATGCAAAAGACTCGCCTACCCCATTTGTGTTTTTCTGTTCCGATCAAATCTATTAAAATAGTGTGAATATGAATTAATATTATATAAATCATATATAACACATTAATTTGTAAATTTGATGCCGCCAGCCCCGAGGGACTTATATAGCATTTAATGTGTTAAATAGAAATCTGAAGTGCTGGGAGTGTGTTAGAAATTATTGCTTTTATTTCAATGATATTTTTAAAGCGACAAATTATTGAAAATTATGATGTAACCCTTTTAGAGGTTATTTTTCAATTTTGAGCCCGAACGAGCACCAATTTCTGCTTCGTGATTTTACAAATGGTTTGTCAGAGAAATCGGTGACGCTTTAACAACGTTTCTGAGTTTCGAGAGTGTTGGTTTATTGTATGATTCTCTATGGTATTTCTACAGCGACACGCAACTGCGAATGTTTATGTAAAGAACGGGATTACTCGTCAATATTGATTTTGATCGTGTACCAATTTGTCCGGTACGATTTTTTAACCATTTTACTGGAGGAATCAGAGACGTACTCGAAGAGAAATATTCTGAATAGCTTTATCTCTTACGGGATGCTGACTCATTATATATTTTTTAACATTAAAATTGTCAACGTTAATGAAAGTTCTTTGATTTTATGCATATTACAATTTTATAGTTGAAAGCGTAATGTTCATTAGATGAATTCAGCACAGTCGATATTCATAATTTCCTGCTTGATTTTATTGTAATAATAGATTTACCGTAAGAGGATTGAAATAGCACGATTCATATTTGCATACGATTAACATGTCCGCTATCGGGATTTACTTCGGCTAATAGCCATTATAGTTACAATATTCTATTCAATGCAACGTATCCGCACGTAAAATATGTAAAGAGATATTATCGCGGAAATTTTAAATAACTTTAAATAATGACGCGCACGAAATTTCTTTACGCGATATGAAAACGGCATAGCCATCGCCAATGCATGACAATGCACGGCGAATATTTATGTAGGCTTAAATTTTCGTGGATGCATTTAGGGATTATTTGAGCCTGGTAGAATGTTCAGAATATATATGTATATACAATTGTTGACAATTAATGAATTTTTATTAGCGACTGAAGAAACTCTTTCAGACATTTTTCTCTGCATTCTTATGCCTCGTGAATTTCTATTCTTGTTCGCCTATCCGTGTATTTTAATATTTACCATTTTTAGTTGCCATTTTGTGACACCCTTCACTGACCAACATTATTTCGTTTGTTTCAGGTACGATTCCAGTTTAATTGTCAATTTGCACATCGAGTAAGTACCACCTTGCGTCCAAAATTCCTCGCAGACTTTTTATTCCAGGAATCCCTTTACAAAGCAACGTTTTATTTACGATTTCCAATGGAAATTTGTTACCGTTAAGCCACCGTAGTTCCCTATATTTTTCATACAGCTATTCACTATTTTTTCCATACTCGTTTCCATATGAAATGTTTGCGAGCTCACGTGTTCCACGAAAGTTGTATAAACAGGCCCGTGTACTGCGTCCATTGGGTTTCACGTGTACCGAGGCCGTGCGCCTACAAATGTTAGATCGCTCCGCAAACATTATTCGTAAAAACATAGATGAAACATGTGTATAACACAAATAATTATAACCATACCGTTAAATTTCACTATTCAAAAGTACGAGATGAAACCCGCATTAATTATGTAACCCGCTAACGATTTTCGTTAACTAACGTCAAAGAGATGACAATTCTAGCTGCTGTTTCAATAACATCCACCCAAAGGAACGAATAATTCATCGATACGTCTTTGTAATAATTGTAGATTCGAAATATTAAAATCCGCCATTTTGACACGTCCCATAGACCTAGTGTTAACGCCCCTCACGATGATTTATATTCGCTCGAAACGGTGCGAAAAATATCCCTTATCAACGCTAAGTTTACGGAGCACTAAAACTTACTATTTTACATTAATTTATGAAACCAACAAAAATATATTTATTGAAATTTTTAGTTGGTTTTCTTGTACAATATACGCTTAAAGAAATAAAGTTTAATAATCTCCCATTCACACAAATTTAAAGTATCAATTGTGGTGAATTAAAAGTATTAGGAGCCGCCATTTTAACGCGGCCGGTAGACCTAGTGTTACCACCCTTCATGATGATTTATATTCGCTCGAAACGGTACGAAAAATATCCCTTATCAACGCTAAGTTTACGGAGCACTAAAACCGACCATTTTACATTAATTTATGAAACCAACTCCAAATTCCAGGTCCAAATGTTAGGCAGTTTGTTTATAATATCCACTTAAGGAAATAAAGTCTAATAATCTCCCATTCCCGCAAGTTTAAAGTATCAATTGTAACAATAAGTCCAACGATATACATTGCTTTGTAATAATAACGAAACTCACCCTATTCGAACTTCATACAATTCTCATTGTAATATACAGTTTCATCAAAAACGCAGATCCGAAAATTTCTGACAAAAACATTTATATAATTTCAACAATCTCAAAAGAAAAAATTGGGGGTCAGTTATTTAGACTAGTTTAGTAGTTCTAATTTCAAATGTATTAAGACCCGCCATTTGTACGCGTCCCGCGGACCCAGCGTTAGCAAATCGGAAACGCAATGCGATCCCCGGGAAGAATTATTTAAACCGATGATCCGGATCGAAAACTCGCGGCACGCGTTCCGGATCGTAGTACACGGTATAATTATTATTTGCTCGCATTCCCGACGAGTACGCCCGCGAAAATATGATTTATCCGTCGGTGACGCAACCGCGAACAATCGCAAAATGGCCACCAACCTCGACACGCGTGGGCGATCGCACACTCGTGCGTTTACACACCTGTGCGATCGCGGCGTGGGTGTTGTGAGGGGAAATTGTTGGCGCGATGAGGGGAAGAAGGGTGTAGAAGGGAGGAGGGGAAGGTTGACAGCAATGCGAGCACGGGACCTCGTGTTTCCTGTCGCATCTAACCCGTCACAAAGGCCACGATGGATCGTGAACGCATCCGAACCGATGCGACGCGTGCTCACGCACCCGTTCATCCGAATTTGTTTATACACGCCCGCCCGACGCCTAATATTTCACGGTTCGATTCACTAGGGCAGTCGCTCTGAACTAGGACTCCCTATTTCACCGGTGCACCGCTACACCTGCAATTAAAGTATCCGCGGTACAACGCCGCCGAATCGAAACTGTTCTCGCCGATTTTTTTTCGCCCTCGCTTTTGGGCGTTCTATCGAAACCAACGTCCGGTGAAATTTGAAGGAAAAAATTTGCGGTTGCTTCTTTGCGTCGATGGTAACACAGAGGAGTGCTCTCTTGCAAGGTCAATTTGATCAGAGTCGTTGTAAAAATTATAGATACAAGTATACGCGAAAACATAGACTGTAACGTCTGAGATCCGCCATTTTGAATGTTCTAGTGCTGAACGTAAAACGAGCTCTTGTACAATCTTCTTTGCAAGTAAAGTTGAATGAATGTTGATAGTTCCTGCTTGTTTAACACTTTGACTGGCATGTCACCCATATATGGGTGACAGAATTATTTGCCCATGTTTAAAAATAAATTTGTACGTTAATATATTCGTTGCACTAAATTTAGTTGAGGTCTGGAGAATGAGTGAAGCTTGAAGGATTACAATGTGTCGTACATTTTAAATTATCAATCGTTGCTTCATTAAATAAATCACTTTAATTTTTTGGAATTTTCGTGGTCGGTGGTTGGGCAGTTAAAGTGTTAAAAGCAAAATATTAATCTCGCTTAGTATGTTTGTATGCGTATCGAAGAATCATATTGAATGATGCCACGATTCTTAGAAGGAATGTTTAGGTTACAGCCGATAAGTATAAGGCGTCTGGATGAAACCTCCGTCTATACGGCGAGATCGGTTCTAATTCAGCTTTGTCGTTCTACGTGACATAGTCGAGAAGGAAATTATAGAGGATAGCCTTTCCATATTGATGAATCAGTTTGGTGAAAGTTATAAAGAAGAGTGTGCATCAAATCCCATTTCCCAATACTAGAAAGATTATAAAAGAAAGAAGATAATTCATATTTTGGCATTATTATTCGAATCCGAGCATCCCTTATCCGAAAATAGCGGAGCATGATAAAAGCGCTTTTAAAAATAGGGATGTATGCAATTTTCCACAAGAAAACGGAGGGGGATATAGCAAACCCTGCCTTAGACTTAGTATCAGGTACCAACGAGAAAGTCTCGTTCTACTGTCCCTCTGTCGGTGACCGCAGGAGGTACAACGGCCACAATATCTTTTATTCTGCTTCATTTACTTCAGTGCTTAAATATCGATTACGAAAGAATAAAATTTGATGTCTAAAAAGAAGAGCACAATATTTAAATTCGTTAAAAATCGTCGAAACGCGTTTGGCTCGTTGCAACATGGCAACGGGTTAAAACGGAAAGGTGTATCAACGTCTTGGTAAAAATAATAGCTAAAAATCGCGACGTCTAAAGTCGTTACCCAGGTGTGATCGGCTGATAGACAGAGCATGTTTGCAAGAAATGCGCAGCAACCCCCAAGGTGCTGTGGCTTCGTCGATTTCGAGGGTAAATAGCAGGTGGAAAGTCACCGATCGCGTGATCGTCGTGATATTCCGGCACTAGACTTTCATCGTCTCTCGCTGTGTGTCGATGTGCACGAAAACGAGCGCGGGTAATGGATCCATTCGTGGCATGTAATTCGAGTGTTTCGCATTACCCGGGGTGGAAAACCGTGTTCGTGTGTACGGTGCACCGCTCTGCACCGCTCTGCACCGCTCTGCACCGTTCTGCACGGCGCCGGCACGAACTGCATTCGATGCAATGGGCCGGGACGGTCGGGGAGCACAAGCCAGGCCCTGCCAATGCGCCGATCTTGAATTGGTAAACTGGCTGGAACCGGCCATGGATTCCCATGATTCCGCGTCGATACGTTTTATCGTACGTAGAAATTGTTTTCGCCCGGCTAACGGTCGTCCGTCATGAAATTCCCAGTTTCTCCGCGAAGGAAAAAGAGCTGCAATGTGCTCCGCCTCATTTGCATGGAACCGTTCTAAGCTCGATAGCTCGCCGATCTGTGTGCACGAGCGGAAACGGCCACATTATTGTTCGATGTTCGTCACGTACGCCACGCTCGATATGGAATTGGATGACCATCGTGGAAGATCGCACGCGAAACTCTGCATTTATACAAATAACAATTGCCCGGCGATGAAAGGTTTATCTTGTGTACTGATTGATACACAATCACTCTATCCCGTGACTTAGAGGCGGAAATACCACCGAATGGCGATCCAATGAAATCTCATTTGACACCGTGAATTATGATACTTTGCTTCTTCCACATCGGTGGCCGCAGAACTTGCAGACTATCTTTCTAGTGTGCTTAGTAATTTTCACACGGGAATACGGGAGCTTATAGTTCTTTGAAAAATATTTAACACGTGTTTTTTTTTATCGGCAACCATCCACTTTGAAGGGGTGAAAACAACCCTTAATTTTTGGGGATCAAAACCGTATTTGTTGAGATATCTCGGAAACCAGAGGTCGAAAAAATTGGAATTTTGTATTAAATTAAGTGTTTTTCAATGGAAAATGTTGTCGCGCCAGAAAATTTTAACAAAAGTTTTTTGTTTAAACAATATATTAAAAATTTGATTTTTTTAAATCATCTGAATCATCTGAACATCTTAATACGTTCCCTTGTAAGTCTATTGAAAAATCATTTGAGTATTTTGATTTTCCTCGATCAGAATTTTCAGAAGTTCAAGAATTATCTTCTACTGAATAATTATAATTTCACTGTAAATCATTTCAATACTATAATAAGAGTATGATCATTACAGTACTTTGAGTTTGTTCCATCAGTATCTTCCTAGCTTGAGAAATATTTCTCTGTTGTACCGAATAATTCTAACCTAACTTCAGTAAAATTAGTAAAATATGAACATTGTGATATTTTGTTTCTCCTCAATCAGTGTCTTCCAAGCATGAAAAATATTTCTCTGTTGTACTGCATAATTCTAACCTCGCTTCAGTAAAATTAGTAAAACATGAACATTGTGATATTTTGTTTCTCCTCAATCAGTGTCTTCTAAGCTTGAAAACTATTTCTCTGATGTACAGAATAATTCTAACCTCGTTTCAGTAAAATTAGTAAAACATGAACATTGTGATATTTTGTTTCTCCTCAATCAGTGTCTTCCAAGCTTGAAAAATATTTCTCTGTTGTACTGCATAATTCTAACCTCGCTTCAGTAAAATTAGTAAAATATGAACATTGTGATATTTTGTTTCTCCTCAATCAGTGTCTTCCAAGCATGAAAAATATTTCTCTGTTGTACTGCATAATTCTAACCTCGCTTCAGTAAAATTAGTAAAACATGAACATTGTGATATTTTGTTTCTCCTCAATCAGTGTCTTCTAAGCTTGAAAACTATTTCTCTATTGTATTGAATAATTCCAATACCACTACAAATCATTTCAGTAAAATGATTTTAGCTTGGGGACTGTATAAAATTCATTCTATACTGGTTTTGTCGCCTGGTACAATGTGTGAAAAAGAAAAAGAAAATATCCCATTTCTTCTTGGGATATTGTAGGTTAATTATGTCGTTCAATTAGTCATCCGTTGGCAAACATAGAAAATATAACCGTCACAGTGATCATAAGTGTGGTAACTATGTACGAGTTACTCATAACTAAATTACCAAATGCATACACTTACCCATTGGTGTACCATTTCCTTTACGACTGCAATATTTAAACCGTCTTCCTCCTTTTCGGCTTCCTACAATAAAAGCAACGTCCATACGTTAATTTCCTACGCATTTAAGTATAGGTTAGAACAGCAGAAAATATGATTTCGACCCAGAAGTAAAAGCACTAGTATTTCTATTAGAACCTATAAATCATAATTAAATTTCTAATACCTGCTTCTCTTGCAATTGCATTGCATTACAGTCCACTCTCGATTCATGTTTTAAACTAGCAATCGCTATTGAAGTATATTGGAGATACAAGTATTTTTCCATTGACTGGATCGTCGGAGAAAAATTCTTTAATGGCCTCTGAACGTGCGCGGAAGCTTACCACCGATTTGCGTAAACTGGCCCGCCATCTGGCGAGAAGATTCCATCAAACCGAACCTAATCGCGCAGAACGCTCCGGTAGAGGGATAGTTGTAACTTCTGATGTACGATTGCCGTAGCTGTAATTCGTTGCAGCATCGATCGCCGCTAATCGAGTCTATGTAATCGTTGCGTGATTACGGTTTCGGTGTACGTTCTTTTTCCCGACGTGGTAATTTCAGCAGAACTCGATTAGACGGCCAGAGGTTGTGCGCAGGTAGTACACACATAGAGGACGGTCGCAATTACTCTTCCCGGAAAGCAGCCACGAGCAACTAATATCCGTTGTAATTACTTCAGAAAGTGGAGAGGTCGCGAGAATGCGTGTACACGTGCGTGCAATATTCAAGGGTCACTGAAGCCGGTTCAATTATCGGGCACGGGCATCTAGAAACATGGTGAGTGCTTCAACTTATATATCGCTCGTGGGAAAGTGTTAATTCGACCGTTTACTTGCATCCTTCCATCTAAACTACCGATAGTATCTTATTTTTCGGGCACATGTCCATTCCCTGTCGTTTTAACTTCGCTTTTGATCCGGCACCTTCATTACTAGCCTGCGGATTTTGTAGATTTATCATGGAAATAAATACGTCAGATGCACGATTGAAGTTGTCAAATGACGAAATACGTTTTTATTTTACATCTTTTTACAACAAACGTCGTACTTAG
>CM052097.1:20772650-20783262 GCA_028453745.1 Agapostemon virescens | reverse complement strand
GAGAAAGTGGGAAAATGTCTCTCTGATTTAGAACGATTTTTATCGAGATTGAAGATGATCGAATGAACAGGCTATTTCGTACGATGTTGCTTTGATTTTAAACAATTTTTATTCACGCCGAGGAGCATCGATCAAAATGAAAATTGCATTGGCAGTAAGATGGCAAGATTGACTATATTGTATTGCTTTGGAAAAATGTGGGAAGACGTCTCTGATTTCGAACGATTTTTATCGAGACCGAGGATCATCGAACAAAGTAGAAATTGGAGTAGCAGCACTGACAACGGTGACTGTTGTACTGCTTCGTGAAACGCGAAAGTATGTCAAGCTGATTTCTAACAATTTTTATCGAGACTAAGGATCATCGAACAAAGTAGAAATTGTAGAATAGTAAAAGGCACAGATACCTTCGTCAAGGATTCTAAAGAAATCGAAAGACTTTAGTTTCAAAAATTAATGTGCATTAAACGATTTAAACCTTCTTGACCTTCTTGACTGTCTTGACTAAAAGAATACTTTTCCGTAGCATATATCAAAATTGCGCAAGAATTTCCAGAAATTCCCTAATTCGCCTGCGCCTCTTGCAATGGCGAGCGAATCACTGCTCGGTTCGCTTTATCGAGTATTCGCGCGGATGTTTGCTCTGCCATTCGCAGCCGTCCGGCGTTTTCGAGGCGGATAGACGCGAGGAAATGGAAGGAGGCGCGGGGTGTCGAAGGAGCGGCGACCTTGTCGAGACTCTGCCAAGATCTCTGCGTATTTGGCAACAACGTGAAAAAACCGACGGGCCCAGGCATCAGGATCGCGGAATCGTTCGAGTTAACGTCGGATAACGGTTCGGGGGAACAAACGGTCGATCTCTCTGTAAAGGGCATCCTCGGAGGCAATCGAGGGGGCGACTTTGCATTTTATATTTTCCAATTTGCAGCGAGTTGTCGAGGTCGTCGGTGAAGACCTTCCTTCGTCTCCTTCTCTTTCTCCGGTCCGTTCCTCCGGCTAGCTGTAAGGGTCGCACCGGGAATGGCAGTTAGAGCTGCGAAAGCGAGAGTGAGCCGAGGGAACGGGGAAACAAGCGGAGGGTGTGGGAGGGAACCCGGGGTGCTGTGCCGGGACGAGAGTTTGTTAGCAAGTTTTATAGACAATCAGTCGACTCGTTAACCGGTAACTACGAGACCCCTTTCCGGCTGCGTTCCACCGTGTTATTTCCATTCGCCTCCTGCTGCCACAATCCTCCCCGCAGCCCTCGCAGCCGCAGACGTTAGACAGGCCATTCTGAACCTATTTGACGCTCCCCCGAGTCTCGCGGGACCAACCCTCGCCGATCTTCGCCGCGAGAGAGTCTCTCCATCCAGAGCCCGCAAGCTTGTCGGCTATGCTAATGTCGAGGAGCCGCTGACCCCCTCTAGGCCGCCGACGGGGGATTACCATAGCGGTCGAACTATGCGAAACAGATAACAGAAAAATACGACTCCGCGGAGGCCAGAACGGCAGGCCGATTCCCGACCACCGCGAGCATCGCATAGTTTATTGTTCCGTTCGCGAATACGGCGACGATTGTCGAGCAATCGCCTGCAAACTACCGCTCATTGATTCCGGGTTTCCAATGTACGTGATCACTCTGTCGCACCGTTATGAATAACCCCCGAAGAAATAGCGCATGCGAGCCGTTGTCAAGAAACTGTTCTGCCGATCGACAGTCGAGGACGCGGGATCGATAACTCGTTGAATTGTTTTATCGTGTTGTCCCGACGGATTCGTTCGCAGTGTGAAACGTTTAACCCCTTGCCCTACCATTTTCTTTGTGATAAAAGTTACTACAACATTATTCATCGTTAAGAATGTTACAGAAGACGACAGACTTAAATATTGGTTAGAAGAGAATCAAATTTAATTTCGTCGAAAAAGAAAGGCACAATATTTATATTTGTTAGAATTTGTTTAATATCTTCATCACGAGTCTGACTCGTTATAATATGGCAAGGGGTTAATCCTTTGCACTCCGAGAAATTTTAATTCCTAACTCGAGACATCTTTCTGACCTAGAATAATTTCTTTGTTAGTGTTACAGTGACAAATTTGTTACTGTTAATCGTACGGCAACACTTCAATTTTTACTAACTCTTTAATTGCAAACATTTGTAATGTACAAATTATTTTTTAATAATAGTTTGACAATTTTCAGTGTCGCCTTAGGTTCTGCAGTAAACCTTTGGTCCTGCAACAACGAGTCAGACTTACGATCGAGATTTTCAACAGAATCTTCTAAACGTGTGTTTCTTCAATTTTTTTTTTTAAACCGAAATAACAATTTATTTAATCGTGGATCGTACAACCCGGTCCGGTTCCCTTGTTTCTTCCGCGATACTGCGTATATGGTAAACTTTATTTAAAAATCTTCGACATGAGTCTGACTCGTAACGTGGCAAGGGGTTAACGCGTCTCGGAGGATGTTCCATGCAAGCCGACTGACCCAGAATGTGTTTCCACCGTCCCGTTTAAAAATCGCGAACGCGGAGATTCTATATTCCACGGAGCCGCGCGAAACGAGTCTCCCGGAGCGAATCATCTTCAGCCGAAGAGCATCGGTCAGGTACCGACGCGCCGTTCCACGGAATCGATTATCTCCGGAGCACGGGATCGGCACTTGTAATCGTCCATAAACAAACCGCGGGCCGCGTGTCCACGCGATTACGCGAATTTACATTGATTCGATCCCGTAATTCGACCCCGGAAACAGGTTCCCGTGAGTTGTAACCGGTGATTTCCTGCCATGAAGATTGGAGAAAAAGAAACGAACGATGCTCGGAGTCGGTAATGTTCGAAGGAAACCGCGAGGCTGCGAGAGAAACAGCCCGGATAACACTGTACATCCATCAGACGTCTATTTCATGTCCGAATATTCCCTGTACTTGGAACGTCCAACATTTTCAGACGTCCAAAAAACGTTCGTTCGAAGCATGTCGCCGGGACGTCTATCTTTGAAAATGGCAGCTTCCGAGGACGCTTACAGACGACCGTAGAACTTGGCCGTTCTTCGAGTAAAGAACTTATTAAGGCCTCGTCGGTCCCTACGGACCGGCGACAGATTTTTCGTTCTGCTATCGCGGCGCGCGTTACGTTACCCGACTTTTTATACTCTGATTCGTCTATCGGCATGCGGCCCGGCAAGGCCCGCCTGACGGCTAACCGTGGCTTGAACGAAACGGCACAGAAATTCGGCGTGGCGCTTAACGTGTTCAAGAGGAAGGTTTGGGGAAGATTTTAGCGTTTGAACCATGTCGATAGCTCTAATAGTTTGGCCAGGGCACGACTTCAAAGATTTGCCAAATATTGCGAAAAATTGTTAAATATTGAAGGTAACCCCCTTCTTAAAATCGCGAAAAATCTTTAGGTCTCCGATTCTTCTGTAATTTTGGCTACACGTTTCTAGACGCGCGGTCAGAGTGTATGGCAATTTTCTACCATATAGCATTCAACGCGTTAAAGTTCGTTCGAATCGTACAGCAGACGTTTCATCCGTGACACTTCACAATCGAGACATTCCAAAACGTAGGAAACAGCGACAACGGTGCATGGAAGACACGCGAGACGTCGGTGTGCAGTTTCGAAGGGAAAGAGTAACACGGTGAAAGAGAGCGCAGAGTAGAAGAGACGGTGGTGAACGAAAGAGGCGAGGGGGAAATAGATAACGGTTTCCGAGAGGGATGGGGTGGAATGCGTCTCGAATCCCCGATCTATCATAATATTGTTACGGGCGGCCGCCCTCGGTGGGATTCATTAAAATCGGCGCGTAATCGATTCGTTTGGCGACGCAGACGAAGATCCTCCCGGGGACGGGGTTTTGCGCGCGACGTCTGCTCGCCGAGGTCGTGTAAATGAAACTGCGCGCTTAACAGCGACCCTTGCCAAGGGGGTGGCGTCGCCGAAGAGGGAAATGACAGCGGAGGATGCGGAAGAGAGCGGAGTGGGAGGGCCAGTAAGTTCGTTGCGAAAATGAAATTACCGCACCGTGAAAGCAGTGCTTTGCATCGAGTCTCTCGTCGTCGTCGTCGTCGTCGTCGGTGCGAAAGAGAGACGAGGCGAAAAGGACAGAGAGAGAGGGCGACAAGCGACAGACGGAAGGGAGTAACAGGGCCCGGCGCTGCGACAAAAGAAGACCATCGACTTTCGAGCCCTCTCGTCTACAGCTAGCTTCGCCCCGGCGCTGAATAACTGAATTTCCACGCGCTTCGGACTTTTTCCGCGGCGATTCGACGCGACGCAGGACGACGTTGTCCTCTCTCGTTACCTTCGCGTCTATCCAGCCAGCGTCGGACGCCATTCCAGCTCCGTGTCCTGCGAGACGCTCGATCCGGACGGGAATATCGCGCTATACCGTCCATTAAACCATCGCACTCCGATTTATTCGTAGACAACAAATCTCCACGAGTCGTATTCCACTTTTCCTTAATGCTACACGGCAGCGATCAACGTATCCATGTCGGTGCTCGTTCCATAAATTTTATAAACCAACGTCTCACAACATGGCAATTTTCAGGTCGATCGGAATCGAATTGCAGCCGTGGCGCGACTTTGAAATGTCGGGGCAATCAATGGCGAAAATGGGAAAAATTGGGGTTGATAAAAGATAGCTTCCTGAAGTCCCCTGATATGCTAGCCTAGATTTTGAGAGCTCTTCTTAAAGAGGAAGGTTTGAGGAAGATTTTCGCGTTTGAATCATGTCGATAGCTCTAATAGTTTGGCCGGGGCACGACTTCAAAGATTTGCCAAATATTGCCACGAAATCGCTAAATATTGAAGGTATACCCCTTCTTAAAATCGCGAAAATTCTTTAGGTCTCCGATTCTTTTGTAATTTTGGGAACACGTTTCTAGACGTTCGGTCAGAGTGTATGGCAATTTTTAGATCGATCGGAATCGAATTGCAGCAGTGGCGCGACTTTGAAATGTCGGGGCGGTCAATCGCGAAAATGGGAAAAATTAGGGTTGATAAAACGAAGCCCCCTGGATTTCCCTGAAATGCTAGCCTAGATTTTGGGAGCTTTTCTTAAAGAGGAAGGTTTGAGGAAGATTTTCGCGTTTGGTTCATGTCGATAGCTCTAATAGTTTGGCCGGGGCACGACTTCAAAGATATGCCAAATATTGCAACAAAATCGCTAAATATTGAAGGTAACCCCCTTCTTAAAATCGCGAAAAATCTTTAGGTCTTCGATTCTTTTGTAATTTTGCTTACACGTTTCTAGATGGGTAGGCAGAGTGTATGCCAAATTTCAGCTCGATCGGAATCGAATTGCAGTCGTGGCACGACTTTGAAATTTCGGAGCGTCCATCGCGAAAATGGGAAAAATTGGTGTTGATAAAACGAAGCCCCCTGGATTTCCCTGAAATGCTGGCCTCGATATTGAGTAACATATTTAAAGAGGAAGGTCTGGGGAAGATTTTGCCGGTGGAATCATGTCGATAGCTCTAATAGTTTGGTCGGGGCACGACTTCAAAGATTTGTCAAATATTGCCACAAAATCGCTAAATATTGAAGGTAACCCCCTTCTTAAAATCGCGAAAAATCTTTAGGTCTCCGATTCTTTTGTAATTTTGGCTACACGTTTCTAGACGCGCGATCGGAGTATATACCAATTTTTAAGTCGATCGGAATCGAATTGCAGCCGTGACGCGACTTTGAAATGTCGGGGCGATCAATCGCGAAAATGGGAAAAATTAGGGTTGATAAAACGAAGCCCCCTGGATTTCCCTGTTATGCTAGCCTAAATTTTGGGGGCTCGTCTTAAAGAGGAAGGTTTGGGGAAGATTTTCCCGTTGGGCTCATGTCGATAGCTCTAATAGTTTGGCCGGGGCACGACTTCAAAGATTTGCTAAATATTGTCACAAAATCGCTAAATATTGAAGGTATACCCCTTCTTAAAATCGCGAAAAATCTTTAGGTCTCCGATTCTTGTGTAATTTTGGTTACACGTTTCTAGACACGTAGGCAGAGTGTATGCCAAATTTCAGCTCGATCGGAATCGAATTGCAGCCGTGGCGCGACTTTGAAATTTCGGGGCGTTCAATGGCGAAAATGGAAAAAATTGGGGTTGATAAAAGATAGCTTCCTGAAGTCCCCTGATATGTTAGCCTAGATAACACTAGCCTAACACGTTAAGCGCATTACGTTACTCGACTGTTTATACTCTGATTCGTCTATCGGCGAGCGGCCCGGCAAGGCCCGCCTGACGGTTAACCGTGGCTTGAACGAAACGGCACAGAAATTCGGCGTGGCGCTTAACGTGTTAAAAAGTCTTCCGATCTTTGGAAGTCGACGGATGTCGCTGTGACACCCACGCGAGACGTCCATTTTGGTTTCCGCCGAGGACGTTCCTCGACGCATCGATATATGGATCGCATATCCGGCGAGATCCAGGGATTACCCGACACCTCCGCAACCGTAAACCGCTTTCTATCATGTTTTAACTTCGTCACCTGTTATCGTGTTATAATCGAGTTCAGCGTCGCGCGCACGCGGCTGCAGCCGCGCGTGTACGTGGGAATGAACGGAAAACGCTTGCGGAGTTTCGGTACGTTTCTCCGGCGTCGTATTTCTCCGTCAGACGTCGCGGACCTGACGTCGATTCACGATAACGAGCTCGCCGTCGGATTAGTCGTAAGCCATTCGACCGTATAACTGATTAAAGTTCGATTCACCTGAGTGCGATCGACTCTGGCGCGCGTGTACGCGTCGCGTGTCCGTGTAAATCCGTCTCGAACTCGCCGAGAACTTCCGAATACACGCCCGTGAATTCAGGCTAGCCGGAGTGTAAAGATATCGTTCTATCGAAGCTACCGCCCCTTGAATGCCGAATGGAATAACGAGTTAACCGGTGCGCCAAGTTTCCTGGTGTATTGTCGACACGGAATCCTCCCCTCTTGCATCTGTTAACGTAAGAATGCACTCGGTGTTCGAAAAACATGTTTGTTTCGTGATGTTCAAATATACAAGCCCGTAAAGTTCGAAGGAATTCGAAATGGGAGATTCCTCAGCCGATTCCGAGCAACATTTTTCTCTACCGATTCGCGATTTGACGTTTCGTTTTCGAATTGTTGAGGAAAAACACGGACCAATCGGAACGCTGCGAGGGCTGGACTATGGTCGCGTGACGTCATGGCGCGGGAAGAATGTCGAGCGTCTTTTAGTAATTTGAAAACGAAGCGTCAAATCACGAATTGGTGAAGGGAAATGTTGCTTAGAAACAACCCAGGATTCTCGCATTTTTAATTTGTGTGAACTCTTCTGAAGGTGATTTGAAGGTCAACGTATTCTACACGGTTGAAAATTATAGTTTTATCTTTAAAAAAAGTGATCTTGAGCTTTTGAAAATACAATCTTGGGAATCGAATACTTTCTTCGTCACACATTTCTTGAAAAACAATTTCTTTAGGAAATCTATACTCTTTAGCACTCGAATGGCGCTTGTTAGGCGTCGCTAAAAATTGCCATAATATTATTTAAGCAATTTTTACATCGCTGCGTTTACAGTGAGAAGAAATCATGAAGTGAAAATAGTAATTAAATTCATGTGCAGGAAAGGAAATAAACTATATACGATAGAGCTATTATAAGTAAAAGTATTGTTACGATTTTGGAATGGAATTGCTGCTAGTGTAAAGAGTTAATTAACCATTTTGCGCGAAAATTCTGCAACAGGCAATTACTGAAATTGCGAAAAACGAAAGACAGCTAACTAGATTCCGAGATACCCGTTCAAATACGTCTTTCACCCCTATTTCAGGTGTAAAGGGTTAATTATGCGGACTCGAAATAACCTTCCTGCGCGAAAATTGTGCAACAGGGAATTACAGAAAGTGCGAAAAACGAAAGACAGCTAACTAGATTCCGAGATATCCGTTCAAACACGTTTCTCACCCCCATTTCAGGTATCCATTTCCAGCCTTCAACGGGATCCGCACCTGGCAAAAGAAATACGTGTTCGATATTTTCGTAAGACCGAGCACCGAGCAAAGTTGCATCAAAACGTTAGTTCGATCCTTCCGCGAGTGCAGAACTTCCAAGGGTTATTGCACCCTAGCAGAGCATCGGCGAGGCAAGTGGATGTAACTTTGAAACACGTAATGGAGGGAAAAAGTTCCATCGATATTGTTTATTTGACCGACAGGTGGAACGGGTGCAGGGACGTCTCCGACCGAGCAGGAACGTGGCCAGAAAAGCGAACCGGTGCAGTGTTCGGGACAGTGCTAAATAGTCCAACTTTCAAACTACGAATTCCAAAAGAATTTCTACGTCAAACAATTTTTATTAAATGCACTATTTTATCGTGGAACGAATGCCTGAAGTCGAACATGAAACTCGATGCATTTTCCGGAACGCAATTCGCTGAATGTTTATTCGATCGATTCAATCGTTAACTGTTACAATTAACTATCTTTTACGATTATCGATTTCTATGGAGGCAATTTTACAACTTGAATGATTGTGAAATAATATATCTGAAAGGTACGATTTCGCTAGTGGTGGTAGGCTCAGTGTTGAAGAATAGTTCGGTCTAAAGAATAGCACGATAAATATAACCTTGAAACGACCTTTGGCTCTCGGAATAGGAAATTTAATATGAAAATAGTTTCCTCGTGTTATATTTGAGTAAATATGTGATTTCTTTGGAGGCACTCTTAGAACTTCAATAATTGTGGAATAATATATCTGAAAAGGGTCATTTGACATTTGTGGAAGGTTTGGCCTTAAACAATTGTATACTATAAATAAATAAAATACAAGATTTTCCGATTTCATATTTACATTACGGGTATATTTAAAATCTTCGACACGAGTCTGACTCGTTTATAGCAAGGGGTCAAATCGATTCCTATGAAAGCAAGATTAATTAATTTTCAAAGTACAGATTCGTGAATTCTGTCATTCGCAAGTGTCCGACGTGGCAGTCAAGCTGTCCACACGATAAACGCTGCGTCGGGGTCTCTGGGGACAGATATCAAATTTACGAAACAATACAGTTTACAAGTCCTAGTACAAATCCTAGTGAATGAACTTGGATCTGAACATCGCGAGATTAATTAATTTCCAAAGACAGTCGTTGATTCTGTCACACACGCGTGGCCGACGTGGCAGTCAAGCTGTTAACATGATAAACGCTGTGTCAGTCTGCGGGAGCTGGGTGATATCAAATTTACGGAACAATGTGTTTTATACATAATCCTTATAATATTGAAAGATATTCATACGATTTTAATAGATTGATCGAAACCGGAGAACACAAAGGGGTTGGCAAGTCTTTCGCTTATGCACAGTTGCAACTTTCCGTTTTAAAGTTTAATAAGTTTAATAAAAAGCGACGTGAAAAGCTGGGAAAAATTGCTCCGCGTTTGACGTGTTAACGCTAGGTTTACGGAACGTTAACGAGAATGTATCTATTCAAATTTTTAGCCATTTAGTTTGTAATATATACCTACAGAAATAAATCTGTTGGATAATTCTTCGCAGATGCATTTTTATAATCTTAATATTCGGAAATTTTTAATATTAGACAGCATCATTTTGACGCGCTCCTTAAACCTAACTTTAAATTAAACATAACAAAAATTAATTATGACACTAATTGTAATCAGCCTTCAATTTATCTGTTTGGCTAGTCGGATGAAAAATTGCGTTTGATCCGAATTACGATTCGCTTTAAAATGTAATAAAATCCGGAAATTCTGGTATAAAATTCTGAATAAAAATCTGAAATAAATTTAAACATTTTTCTTCGTGTAAAAAACAATATACTACAAAGAGATTCTGATTAATGAATCCATAAGATAAATCGTAGCGCAAGAAAGTGACACTATGTTTGCAGAACCTGTCAAAATGGCATTCTAACATTTTCAATTCGTGATTATCGCAATTGTGGATCGTTCACATAATTAGAAAATGGCTATAAATTTCAATGGGCGCGTTCTCGTAATTTTTCCAAAGCGATGAAAAATAGTCACGATTGGAACTAGCGTTAATAACATGGAACCTGTTAAACTGAGCCCATTTCGAGGTGTGTAAAGGTACGTACCTTACTGGCGCGTACCTGGGGGTCCAATCCCTTACATTCATTCGGTCTTCGAGGCTCCATCGCATGTGTGAAACGTCCCCGAATACGACGTCGTCAAGGGAAAACGATCCGAAGCCAGTGGAACGAGAAGAATCGGGACACTGTAGGCAAAGTTGGAAGAGGACGCAAGGACACGGAATGTCGAAGGGTGCGAAACGCGGGCCGAGGGTAGCTGTAGGCTGACTGAAGCCGAGGGTGGCTGGGGAGCATTTCCTGCGCTATAGTGGCTGTAAATTTCATATGCGCATTCCGCCTGAGCCGCTTCGAGCTGCATATACATATCAGCGTGCAGTCCGACGCAGTAACGGCCACTGGCTGGCTCGCTTCAATGAGAGTCTCCTTCCCACGAGAGCTTCAATTTAAGCAGTTCCCGTGGGACCGCCTCTTCGACGTGTGTTCACCCCTTTCTCTTTAAGAACCGGAGGGAGAAGGTCAATTTCCAAAGGAAACTTGAAAAGTCTCGCAATTTCCGAATATCGTGGCTGTAGACTCAGATTGAATTCTTTT
>CM052097.1:20748574-20761774 GCA_028453745.1 Agapostemon virescens | reverse complement strand
ACTTTGGAGGGTCCAAATCGCGAAAATGGGAAAAATGGGGTTGATAAAACGAAGCCTCGGAACGAAACGGCACAGAAATTCGGCGTGGCGCCTAACGTGTTAATCGATCCTTCCTAGTAAAGAAATAATAGATCTATTTTGTAATAAATTTATCAAATAAATTCGAACATCTTCTTAACCATTTGACTACTATGGGCGCATATACAGTGAATCACTTTAATATTCGGTTGCTATACAATTTTCACTTTGCCGCATTGTAATGTTGTTCACGATGAAGAAAAAAAAGATTAATTCTAAATTACATTGCTCTATAGGGTCTAGTTAATAAATGCATAATTTTTATTTATATTGAGTCGCTCAACTTGCTCCGACTGAAATTAATGGAAACTAGCGTTGAATTGAAAATTAGGCCAACTTGGTTTTCGATATGATAGAAGCTCGATGTGACTGAAACATTGTCTGAAAGAAGCGGCGTGCAACGAACGTCCATATTGCACGATTGAGACGCAGTAGTGTTGAATGTGCGGCGAGTTTGAAGCCATCCGAGCGATCGGGAACGAGTGATGCGGTGTACGTGTGATTTAAGATATAAGGAGGTCCCGAGGCAGCCTCATTCTCATTCTGATTCGGTACTCTTTTCGTGGTTGTCGTGTGTGGTTGCTCGTTCGATTCGTGGTTGTCCTGTGTGGTTATCCTGTGCGGTTATCCTGTGCGGTGTACTCGTTGCGTTGTGTGTGATCCTGCGCGGATGCATCGGTAAAGGCAACCATTAATATAATACAATTGCGTGGTGAGTTGAGCGACGCTATCTATCTCCCCGACGCGTTGAGCCAAAACGCCAAAATAGTTGAGATAAATCTGAATTTTCAAAGGTCGTTTGTTTTCCGCCGCGTCCGAGGTAGAGATTTCTAAAGTTGCAGGGGAATTCGACGGGTGCGTATCGCGAAGCTGCGAGCAAACGGGACTCTAACCGGGCGGTTCTTCTAGCGTTAATTAGCGTTCGGAACCGAGCGGCAGCCATTATCCAGTTTCTAAGCCGCGGAAGTTCGATGAAGCTGGGTTCTTTTGTTCGGCCACGTCCGCGAGGAAGCTAGTCGCGGCCGTCGGTCGTGCTCTAAGAGATCTTCCACTGCCGTCCGAGAATCGTCGTTCGGGCATGACGTGGCTGCCATAGTTCCTAACGAGTACTCGAAAGTTCCCGGTTGCTCGCAGCCTGGAATATTAGAGGGAACGTTAGTTAATTCACCGCAGTCTGCGGGCTGTTCGCAAGCCACGCTTGACAGGAGCGTGTGAGAGTTGGGCACACAAGTAAACACGAGAGGCCGGGTTTAGTTGTCACGTGGCTCCGGGCCATGTCTATCTCGCAGTCAGTGACCCCGAGTAGCCGGGCAACTTCGTCTTCTTCGGGGAACAAGCGATACCCAGGCTACCATTGCCGTGATCGCCGCCCGGAGGCTCGCGAGTATCAGCGAGAAACGCTACGACGCTCGATTCTACTCGCGAAACATGACCGAGAGCGCCGATCCTGTCGATCTGCTGCTCCGCGAACTCAAGGCTCAACTATTTTTCACTGGGATCTTCGTTTAACAAAATAATATGTGATTTCTATGGAGGCACTTTTACAACTTCGATAATTGTGCAATAATATATCTGAAAAGGGTGATTTGGCATCTGTGGTAGGTTTAGCCTTAAAAAATAGAATTCCGACTTCATATTTACATACCGAATATATTAAAAATCTTCGACTCGAGTCTGACTCATTTATGGCAAGGGGTTAAATCGATTCCTATGAAAGCAATTCTAAGACTTCAATAATTATAAAATAAAAACTCTGAAAATTAACACTGCAACTACCGAACAATAAATCCAACGATACACATTGCTTCGTGACAATAATAAGACTGTATCTGTTTAAACTTCGTTCAATTTTTATTGCTGCATGTGGTTAGTTAAAGAAGTACATCGGAAAATTACTAATGAAAACATTTTTGTAACTTCAGTTATAATTGCGAAAGAAATGAGTAGGGACCAGTCATTTTAACCCTCTATGGGCTCAATTTTTGTTTTTAATCCAAAACAATTGGGGGAACGAAAAATCAGAAATTATAAACTGAAAACAACATTATTATTCCCACAATTAATGTACCTTGCAGAAACATTAATGCTGCATATATATATTTAGATTTTGTGCAAGCATTTATTAAAATGCGCCCATGCACGAAGAAATCTGTTAAATCGGTTTTTCCGAAAGCAACGATACAATTCCGACAATTAATTTACCTTGCAAAAACAATAATGCTGCATTTATTTAGATTCTGTGCAAGCATTTATTAAAATGTGACCATGCATAAAGAAATCTGTTAAATCGCTTTTTGCGAAAGCAACGATACAATTCCAATAATTAATTTACCTTACGGAAACAATAATGCTGCGATTATTTAGATTCTGTGCAAGTATTTACGAAAATGTGTCCAACGTTAAAATTCCAAAAATTAATTTACCTTATAGAAGTAACAATGCTGCATTTATTTAAATGTTGTGCGAGCGTTTAGCAAATTGTGTCTGCGCATAAAGAAATTTGTTGAATCGCCTTTTACGAAAGCAACATTAAAATTCCAAAAATGAACTTACCTTACAAAAATGGCAACGATGCATTTGTTTAGATGCTGTGCAATTATTTATTGCAAATACAGCAAAATTCTACGTGTTTCAAAGCAAGGAATCCGTTTATAATCGTCTCCGCAGATTTTTCGATTTTCATATCGCAGTTGTTAATTAAAAATCACGCTCCTCCGTTTCTCTTTTACACATCTACTTCTTTCCTCGTCCCTTATTTTACTTAACTCGTTTTCCCACCATCGTCGATCGTTTAACTAGTTTCCCTTTTCCCTTCCTTCCAGCACTTTTACTCTCGCACAATCTCCTCCTTTCACCCCATAATCCTCTAACAGATGCTTTAGAGCTCCCCCATCGTTACTACGGATTTCACATATTCTTCCACTATCTTCCATCCGATATCTATTGCATTTCTCCAGATCTTGCGCGTCTTAGCCGAGTAACTCCGTTATTTATGTCTCGACATATCGAATCACTTAATGCAATTTATGAGAGGTACGTAGAATAGCGATTTAAGCGTTCGGTGAACGCATGATACATCGCAACACGCGCAACGTGCATAAGAAATTATTCGAAAATTGCTTGGCAAGCTACTGTTTCTAATAACTAGGTTAACAGATCCAACATAGGAACGTATTCCGATGCGACAATTCGATTTTGGGAGCTTATTGTTCTCTGAAAAATATTTCACACGTGTTTATTTTTATCGGCAACCATCCACTTCGAGGGGGTGAAAACAGCCCTCAAAGTTGCGGTATTTCTTAGATATCTCGGAAACCAAATATCCTTGATGTCCTTTTTTGTTGCAATTAACACCTTGCTCCATTAAAAGTCAGACACGTATTAAAAATTTAACACGAACTCGAGCAAATGCAAATGTTATGTCATTCTTTTTAGACAAACTCAAATTTTATTCTGTCGTTATCACTATTCAATCACCGTCTTCTTTTGTAAAATTTTTGTTACAATAATCATAGCCACAAAAGAAATAATATGACAAGGGGTTAATTAAAATTTCTTTAGTTTTAAATGCTTAGGCTTAAGGGGTGGCTTTATTTCAAGGATAGATGGACTGAAGCGGTGACGTAAAATCGAAACCGTTGTCTCCGCGTTTTTCTTTTTACATTTTACATTTCTTTTTACATTTATATACATTAAATACGAGTCACTTAGAATCCATTACAACGCTATTTCTAAATATAACTTCGTAATACATTTAACATGCTTAAAAAATGATTAAATTAAAGTGTTATCGTTTGGAGAACAGTGTACAGTTTAAACACAATTTCCTAACACATCCTGCGACAGACTTTCCACAACGGTCCCAAGAATAAACTACCTATTCCCGTCGAATAACAACCAGTTTAGCGTAAAGCCTGGCCCGTAAAGAAATCAGATCACCCCGAGATACACCCACACCGCGAAGATCAAAATCTCCGAATTTACCGTGCCCGGACCGATTTAATTAACTCCGTGCAATTTCTTTCTGTTCCAGGTGAGTCGAATAACAGTCCGAACCAGCGGCAGTCCCACGGAAGTCCATCGATCGGGCCCTGCCCGTCGATAAAGTGTCCGGTGGCAGAGCGAAAACGGCCAACGGCCGAGCGAGAGACGTAGCGGCGGGAACGCGTTAAATTCGTGGTGGCCGATCAAACGTCTATCGGCGTACGTAACACACCGGTGTCCGGGTTATTAATTGACCGGACGGTCGTGGAAGGCGATCAGCCGATCGATAGGGGGTAAACGGAGCGTGTAATTATTCCGATCGTCGATTCCACGGCGATTCGTGCAGGCGACGGTGCCGGTCTCCTGGTCTAATAAAGACGCGCGCGACCGTCTCCACCCTTGCGGCCCCATGGGCCGAACATCTTTATTTTTTGGGGGAAACGGCTCGCCATGTGGCAAACCGGTTGCCCCCGTCCCGTTCTCGGCCCGCCATAAAGACATTAACACGCGAAACCCGTAATTACCCGTGGGGGCCCAGAACGGAGCGAGTCGGACGGCGCTGGTCCGAGCGCGACACCGATACCCGCCACTTTCACGCTGATAAAAACCATCGGCCGTTCGCGTGTCCCATTCGAGGCGAAAGGGTGTGTCTATTATCAACGATCACGCAACCCGCGTATTTATTAAGGGCGTACGTTTCAATGCGGCACCCTTCGCGTCCCGCCCTCGCGCAGGCCACCGGTACGGTTTTCCTCGAAATGCAAACGATGCCGTCGATACGATGGAAACGTTTCGTGCAGCCTCGAAAACCGCTCGGAGCACCTTTCTCTGACCGTTTCTCTTGCCCGCCTGGTTGGTGATCGATACTTTTTCGTTTTGCCCCGCACGGGAACGGGATGGCGTGCGTACACCCGACGAACCGGCATCGGGAGTAATTAAGTGATTATCTCATCCGGAGTAGACACGTCGCCCGGTTGCACACATCGCGCGTTCCAATTGCGGACGAAGGCCAATAAGAGCAGCGCTTTTTGTTCCGCTCGTTCTGCAACGTGCTATCGACCCCTACCCGCCTGCTCTTCGGCTACTACCTCCTAGGGTCTCCTGGCTTTCTCTTTTGTCTTCTTTCTTGCCGGTTTCCTGCTCCCGACGCGCCCTGCCGCTCTTTCCCATTGTTTTGCTTTCTTGCGCCGGGGATGAGATTCGACCGAGAACGGGAGGAGCCTTCTTCCTTCGTCTTCGAGTCGGGAGCGAAGTCTGCTCGCATGAGCCGGAGATGATTCGCGGGAAAGGTGTTCGCCGCGAGACGCAAATGTCGTGTTAACCCTTTGCACTCCGAGCAATTTTAATTCCTAACTCGAGATATCTTTCTGTTCCAGAATAATTCCACTGTACGTCCTGCATTTCCTTTTGGGCTTATCAAATTTGTTAATATTAATCGTACGCGCAACACTTCAATTTTTAGTAACTTCTTAACACTTTATCGACCGGAAGCCGGAAATTAATAGGCTTTTCAATATTCGCGCTGTATCAAAATGAAGCTTAAAATTCTATTTTTACATTTCAATTTGTAACAACATTATTAGAGAATATTATTGGGGATGCATTGTTGATTCGCAATAAAAATTGCTGTCAGCGTTGAAAGAGCCATTAACAAGTTTTCAGTCATGGATCATGGGCCTTACAAAAATTCTGAAATAGTCGCCGGTCGATAAAGTGTTAAGCCGCATAATCATTATATGTTTTGATAGCTGATAACCATAGCGAACCATGACAGCCATAACGAGAAACGCAATTTCGTATTTCGGATCATCCTACAATTCAGAAGACCACCATACTCCGGAAACGACGTTGCAACCGGAAGAATTCATACGAATTTCAGAATAGCTATGAAAATCGACGTCCAACATGTTTTTTCGGTGAACCGCACATAAACCGCAACGCTTAACACTTTGACTGGCAAGTCACCCATATATGGGTGACAGAATTGTTTGTCTATGTTTAAAAATAAATTTCTACATTAATATATTCATTGCACTAAATTTAGTCGAGATCCGAAGAATAGAAGAAGGTTGAAGGATAACTTTTCGCTGTACGTTTTAAGTTTTCAATTGTTGCTTCGTTGAATAAATTACTTTGATTTTATGGGATCTTTGTCGTCGTTGGTTGGGCAGTTGAAGTGTTAAAATATTGGGTTGTTCGGAATGAGCGTGGAATCATGCTACTACCAGAAAGATGGCAAAAGGTATTGGACCAGAATGGCCAATATATAATTTAATAAAATATTTGTTCATTATACGAAAATTGTCTTTCATTTTCACAAAAAAAAAACAACGAAATTACTTTCCGAACAACCCATCGTCACCGGTCACCAATGTGTTAATCGCATGGCATACAATGACGACCGACCGGTTGCACGTCGTCGATGCACCTGCTACCAATTCCGCTGCGTTTCTTCCGCGGCGTTCGTGTTTCTTTTCAAGCTAGATCTCTCGCGGGTTCGAACTCTTTTCTCTTCCGTTTCGGGCGAAAGAGAGATAACGGCCGCGTAACGGATTACAACGGACAAAGAAATATTATTTCTGACGCGGAGAACGTCCACGCCGGAATTCCAATTACCGGCGCCCAGTATTATTTCGTCGGGCTATCGCTCGCGTTTCGGACGGCCGCTGGGGATATCCGAGTTATTCCTTCAGCGAATGGAGCCGGCTCGAAGAATCCGTTCGCCGGAGAATTAATATTCGCTGGACCGCCGTTATTCACTGCAAACAGCTCCCGGTAAAGAATTATTCAATCTGCTAGATTATTACGAACATTACGGAAGTCCTTTCAGCAGGTTCGCGAGCTACGTAGTCTCACGATTCGTTGCTTGCATTACAAAAATTAATAACAAATCATTTCGCCGGTTCTCAGACTGTTTGAAAACATTCGAGGCGGTTGAATTATCGAGAGAAGCAACGAACAAGCGAGCTTCGTCGACGCTCAGTGGGGTAGAAATTATGTTGAGGTTAACCCTTTGCACTCTGAGCAATTTTAATTCCTAACTGGTGATATCTTTCTGTCGTAGAATAATTTCTTTGTACCTGGTTCTTTTCTTTTCGTGCATACCAAATTTGTTACTGTTAATCGTACGGCAATACTTCAATTTTTTACTAACTTTTTAATTGCAAACATTTGTAATGTACAAATTATTTTGAATACTAGTCTGACACTTTTTAGTGTACATTTAGGGTAGCATTTTATAGAAACTGTTTCGGTGTGACTTCTCCCGTGTTCTTCTTCCATTTTCATAGAGTTACCGTCTGATTGGCAGTGCTTCTGTCTACGAATTTCGGTGAATTTTTTTATTACTACATCCTGGGAAAGTTTGTAACATTTTCTTGTACAAAAAGTAACTTTCCCAATTTGAATCTGTTGCAGAATATTTTTGAAGTTTTCTATCGCAGTTAAAACGCTCTGCAAGATGATGCAAAGAAAAGTATACCAAGCAAGTTTCGTCCGAGGCACCACTAAAAATTGTCAAACTATTTAAAACAATTTTTACAGCACCATGCTCGTATTGTGGAGTATTGTATTCTACTCTAGCGAGAAAATCGTCCTGTTGTCCCTCTGTTGGCGAGCGCAAGAACTAAACCGTCTGCAATGGAATTATTCGAGATCAAAGAGAGTCTCGATCCTGAAATAAAAATTTCTTAGAGTGCAAAAGATTGAAATAAACCTTTTAATAATTTTAAATACGCGAAACACAATTTTCGTCCCTAAAGATTCAGAAGCAGCGTCCGTCACAGCAGCCGCTGTCAGCTGATTCTTCCAAGCAATCGTCGTGCCTTCGTGAAGACCGTTCTTGTCGAACTCTCGTCGAGCTCGACAAAGAAAATACCGGTCATCAAAAGAAAACACAGGTTTTCACTTCGATTGTGGGTTACGCAGCGGCAGAGTGTATCTACCGTCGAAACCGCTCGGGGCGTCTCGCGTTGCATTTTAGCCGCGATACAGCGCGTTTAAGGCACAATAGACCGGACAAAGTCCCTCGAGGATCCCATTAAAATTTTTCTGGGGCAACGACGCCTCGTCATCGGCCAGAAAAGATCGGGAAGGGAAAGGGAAGAGGGAGCCTCTTGTACTCGCCTCCGTATCTCGATCATATCTCGCTTCCGAGATATAGCCTCTGCCGCTGTACGCGCTACCGATCCGCCCGATCGAAGATAGAGCCCGACAAATTACATGGTCGGGGCTAGGTGTCGGCTACAACTCGGACCATAATGTCATTATCGCGTTACCGAAACCTGTCAAAGACGCACTGCAACGTCGACGAACGCGTTCAACCTCGAATCTTACTGCAAGCTTCTTCCCGGCTTGTTTTAAAGCTTCTATGGGTTCGCGGTGGGCTAAGCTCGCTAGGAACTCTACGAAATTAGCATCTTTGTTAACCAGTTAACCGTGTTTCACGAGTATACTCGTCATGCGTAAAATTTAGTTAGCATTAGCTATTTAAATTGTAATTTTAGCGAAAACTAAAATGTATTCGTAAATTGCATTGTGTCAATATTTGGAGATGAAGACAAAATAAAACGAACAAATAAAAAGTATAAATAATTTCAGATAGATTCATGCATCTCCGTATGTTCTGGCTAGAACTTTTGATTTTTGTGACACACATAGGTGCGTCCTTTGAAAACACAGTTAACTGGTTAATTCCTCCCGACGAGTAAATCGACACAAACTTTCCGGACTGCAAAAATGCATCCATGAATATTGTTCAGATTTGTTGCAATGAGTGGATAGAATTTTTGAACCAGCTCCAAACATTTCTGAAGTCACCTGCGAAGTTACAAGAGGCAAGCATTTCAGGGGCCTGAATAGAAAATTATTATATGAAGCCCATTTTTGCTATTTTTCGATTTTCGACGTTATGCAAATTCGATGTCGTGCCACGTCCACAATTCGATCGCTATTGATCTGACACTTGACAGATACATTGGCTAAGCATCCTAGAACATGTATGTGGAGTTACGAAAAAATCGGTGACCTACATTTTCGTGGGCCATTTTACATACATTTTGTGGCCAATTTTACATACGCCCTCCGGTTGTGTGCTCTCAAAAATTGACGATGCTATTGTATCTGTCTGTCATGACTATCGATGCTGTCGGCTTTGTTGAGAAGTTGTTAACAGAAAATAGAAGCGAATGAGAGCGCAGTGGGCGGAGTCCTACTCGACTATTGCCAGCGTCTTAGACAATGAGACTTTAAAACAAGTTTTTCACCTTTTCCACTCGAATGGTGATTCCGAGGCACCATTAAAAATTGCCACACCATCAAGTATAATGGTAAATGATCGAACTGCTGTAAATTTAATTGCAATAAAAATTTAATTGTCGTAAAAACGAGGTCATAGTAAATGAACCCATATACATGAGATAAAATAGATCAGGTAGAATGAAAATATTTTAGGTCAGAAGGAATGCCTTGGTTTTCAAGTTAAAACAGCCTCGAGTGCAAAGTGAAAAACTTGAAAAACTTGAAAAACAAATATCCTCGTTTCAAGGAACTTGCATGATACCAAAAATATTTAAAATGTCCCGAAATTTTGGCGTGTTTCGGTACCCGGACACGTTCCGATTAGTTCCAGGCCGTTTTATGGAAAATGGCCAACTGTGCTGCCGGTGGAATAAGCGCGTTACCGCTCGGGAACGCTCGCATCCGCTCCCGGACTCGATTTTTCCTGGAGAAATCGGAACGGCCCCCGGAGAACGCTCCCCGCCGATGCAGATTTGAACGCGATACACCTGCCGGAAAAACGAAAATGCCTGCGGATCTATCCACGCGAAAACGCGCGGCTCCTTTGAGCACACCTGTCTAGCAGGGCCGCGATAACACCGCCGGGAAATTTGATTTCCAGACGACACCGTCTTTCTATACGTAACCATCTCGCTGCGGAACGAGCACTGTGCGCTTCCACCGCGACCAGACGAATTTTTCTAAGCTGTTTTCCGCTTCCACGGCGAATTGCGTCTTGCGGGAACGAAACACTGATGCTCTCAGGGTATTTGAACCGGAAATGGTGCAGCCCGAACTGGTTTTGCAAAGAGTTTTCAGCAATTTTCGTCGAAATCACCGTTGCACAGGCTTGGAATTGTGCCGTTGGTTACTTGAAGGTTTACGCTGGATTTATTTATTGTTTCGTACGTCTTCTTGGCAATTTTATTAGTCTCAACCGTTTGCGATTTTATTCGCCAATGAACGCGGATCATTCGAAATTTTAGAGTACGCACATTTTTATTTGACGAGTCAGAGAATTTCGAATTTTTAGATTCTTTTATGTGTATTATCTGGTAATAATGACAAGACTGCATCTATTCAAACCTTGTCCCATTTTTATTACAATGTCTGCTTCAATGAAGAAATTCATTCGAAGCTTTTTAATGAAGATATTTTATAATTTTTGGAATTGTGAAAGAAAAAGTTACGAACCAGTCATTTTGATTGATCCGGTAGTTCTAGTGTTAATGATTATGTATCCTGTATGCAAGTGCCAAAGAAGAATAAACAAAATGATTTATATTGAACGGAATGTCTTTGATTTTCATGGGAGATATTTTATTTGTGTAGCTATCGGTATTTTATTTATTACACATGATCTTTTATTTATTATGAAATGAATTTTCAGTAACTTTTTACAAGTATCACCAACGTTCGCGATTACAGATTGGTTTCAGTTATTCGTTTCATACTTTTTTCAATGACAAAGAACGAGTTAAACATTATGTACGTATATATTAAATGAATTATTAAATTTAAATAGATTTAAATTTACTAAATACGTATGATTGAATACTTTATTCAGTACGTATATGTTTATTCCAAATTGACAGTCGTGTGCCATATTCTTGATGAAAGAACGTCGAGAAAAGCATGCCAATCTAATAAAATAAAAATAAAAGTATGATCACAGATATTTAAATAGTCGCTTGAACAGGGAAAATAAAACAAACATTATTGAAAAAACTTCGACTATGAATTCACCTTAAAAATTCATTGTATAATTAACTCCTGACATTATCAAACAAATCAGAGCGCTAAGATTAAGAGTAAAGACTGGTACCACTAAGCTGAATGCTAAACAGAGCATTAAAATTGCCATTGCATATACTGACTTACAAAAATGACTTAATTTATGGCATTGGCTTATAAAAATGACAAGATTTAACACTAGAACTACCGAACCAGTCAAAATTTATAATTACTGAATTTATAAAAAGATTTTCACTAGAAAGTTTGCAATGAATTTCTTCATTGAAGCAGACATTACAATAAAAATTGTACGAGATCTGAATGGATGTAATTTTGTTATTATTACGAAGCAATATAATCGGATTTATTACTTGACAGTTCTAATGTTACCTTAATTAAATTTTAAATCAATTTCTACGAAGGCAATCGTCCAACTTCAATAATAATCTAATCAAAAATCTGGAAACGGCTGTACGACCCGCTGTCATAGTTTCAGTGTTAAAACTTTACCAACCGGAAGCCTATTATTAGGACTTTCAATAGTTGCACTGTAACAAAATGAAGCCTAACAAACTGCTTTTACATTGTAATTTGTGACGAAATTATTAACTCTTTGCACTCGAATCTGTTTTAACTTAAAAATTAAGGTATTTCTTCTGACCTAGGATATTTTCATTCTACACGATTTATTTTATCTGATGGGTCTGGGGTAGTTTGCTATTACTCGTCCTTACATCAGCTAAATTTTTGTTAATTTCTCAGATATGAAAATAGCGATGTTAAAATTGTTTTAAATGATAGTGTGGCCATTTTTTTTTTGGTGCCTCAGAGTCAGCATTCGAGTGCAAAGAGTTAAACAACGTTATGGAGAATGTCACGTTAATGAACAATAAAAATTGCTGTCAGCGTTGGGAAATCCATCGAATAGTTTTCAATCATGGACAGAGGACTTTGAAAAATTCTGAAATACTCGTCGGTCGGTCAAGTGTTAAGGGGAAGAAATCCCCCTAACGGCATCGCTATCGATAATTCCAGCTTCCAGAATCCGTTGATCGCGCCTTAACGCGAAGGATAAAAACCGAGTGGGCTGTTCCGATGAAGAAGTCGTTCGCCTCGCGTTCGATAAATGTATCCTGCGGGTCGACGACGGCGTAAAAACAGAAAATACAATGTTCAGAAGACGGCTGGCGCAGGATGTTTACGACAGTCTACTTTCTCGGTCGTTAATCGTGGCTTCCGAGGGCAGCCGAGTGGATTTCCAGGCCGACTGGTGCGTGTAATAAACGAGTGGAGACGGAGACGGGCCGATCGGCGCGAAAGAAAAGCGAACGATAGGAGGAAACACGAGGCGCGGTGAACATCCTGGAAACAGCGAATCCGATCGATTAAATCTGCTGGCCGATTAATCGACCGGTGCGTTCGACTGGGTGGTCAATGGTTGCTCTTCCGACGCGGAACATCCTTCCTGAAAGAGTCCGGCGTATCGGCGCGAACTTCCTTCCGATCGGAACAGCTCGGAACCAGATGGGACGAGATCCGAGAACCGAGAGATCGGCAGCCGCGTGTTCATCGGCGATGATCCGAGAGAGGAAGAGAGGAGAAGAAGCAATTTTGCCACCTGTGCCAAAGTGGAGGAGGAGATTTCAGGGGAAAGGGGAGCGAGAGTGATGAAAGAAGTGAGGAAGATATCTTGTCTCGTGTTCCTGAGTGGAAGGGTAGATTTGAGAGAAAGAGAAGAAGATTTCAGGTGAGGAGAGGTGTACAGGAAGCAGGAAAGAGAAAAAAGGATTTTGTTACTTGTACGAGGATAAAAGAGAAGATTTAAGAGGAAACGAGATCGAGAGTGATGAAAAGAGTGAAGAAGATGTCTTGGCTCGTGTTTCAGAGTGGAAGGGTTGATTTGAGAAAAAGAGAAGAAGATTTCAGGTGTAGAGAGGTACACGAAGAAGAGTAGAGTGCAAGACATTTTTTTACTCGTACGAGAGTGAAAAAGAAAATTTTGAAGAGAGGGATGCAAGAGTGACGAAAAGAATGAGGAAGATGTCTTGTCTCGTGTTGCAGAGTGGAAGGGTAGATTTGAGAGAAAGGGAAGAAGATTTCAGGTGAAGAGAGGTACAGAAAGCAGAA
>CM052097.1:20737038-20748074 GCA_028453745.1 Agapostemon virescens | reverse complement strand
ATTAAATGAAACATTCCACAACGAAGACGCAATCGGTAAGACAACCAACGAAGATTGAACACGAATGCAACGTACAAAATTTACAACCAGACGTACCCGATATAATAATTTTACGCAACGCAATCATCTTCTAGATAATTTTCTAAATAATTCCAGAAATTGCTTCAACTGGTAGAAATTCCTACGGGCGAATTGCAAAAATCTTAGTACCTAATCTGCACCATCCGTACTCTGCGATCCAGCAAAAACCCGATAATTCCACGTATCCGAGAATCGCAGTCGAGAATACTGCACGTCGAAGAAGAAACCATCGACGTGGTAAAAAGCTGCGCGAATCGCGTGTCGCAGGTGAGCATAGCGAAACCAAAATCACAGCGGCGGAAAAAAATCTGGCGAATGCAGTAGGGTCGCCGATAATCGATCAATCACCCTGCGGGGGTGTCGGACGATCGAGGATCGAACAAAGGCTCGATCTCGCGTTTCTTCCAGCGGCGATAATGACCGGTTGCGGTGTCCGTTCCGTTCCGTTTCGTCTCGGTCGTCCGCGGGGTTGCGTTTTCCGCCGAGCAGAATCTGCGAGCGTAGAATCGGGGACAATGTCCGGTGGCCGGGGATTAGCCGACCCTTTCTTCACGGTTTTATACTTGCTGCGGGCCAGCCTCCAGCTTCTCCGGCAGACGACGACGTTTTATTGGCTTAGCAGCGGCGCGTTCGCCGCGGAAAAACAATCGAAAACCGTGGAAAAGTTGGCTCGCCTTAACTGCCAAGAGCCGGGGCTCTTTCTGCGTTTCCTTCGCAGCTTTTGCGACCCCCTTTGCCCGCCCCCTTTTGTTCCCCGTTCGCGAAGCTTCTTTCTACAGGCGGTCCCCGACAATTCGACAATAGAAATTGCACGAGGTCAGAACCACTCTCTCTCTCTTCGACTTGCCCGGCGCCTTTTGAAAATCTACCCCCGTTTCGTCGCGTCCGAGAACCACCCCTTGGCTACCCTCCGCGACCTTTGTCTCGGCAGCCCCTGACCCACTCGTCTAACCGGCGGATCTTCTTCTCAGCTAATCTTTTTCGGAGCCCTCTCTGCCCTCCAGGAGCTGCTTCTAAGATGGCGCACTGTTTCGCGGTTCGTTATTGCTTCCATTGATCGACCGAATTAGCGAATTTGCGGATTTTTATGCCAAATAAAGTAGCCCTCGCTTGCAAAAGTCTCAAGCCCAGCGCTACTTTCTATTCTCGCCAACAGAGGGACAGTAGTACGACTTTCTCGCTAGTACCTGATCAGCCTCCGATTCGTATGTATTCTAACCTCTTAATAGGTTAACCTCTTAACAAACGCGTTTCTTTCTGTCTTTAATTAGAACGACCCTTTCCCCTCGAAGCAAATGTCTGAAGTCGATGAGAACACAACGAGAAGAAAATTTGTTAGCAGAACCGTGTTTGAGCCGTACGAAAATTCGCATAACAACGGAACGCCGCACGGTTCTCGTCTTCACTATTTTTCGCGGAACAAAGTCATCGCGTTTGTCGACGAATTCTAATTACGAGCCTCGTAAAACGTTTCGAGCAACACGGAACGAATTAACCGTGTTATTCGAGGATTGCCCGCAGTTTCCGTGTCCCAGATTCCCGGGGCATAATGAATCTCGCAAACTTTCCTCGTCGTTTGCCGCGTGGAAAAAAATCATGAAAGTCACGTATATTTGGTCGATTTGTCCGGGAAGAACGGTTGAAGCGTTTTCCCGGCTTTCGAGCCTAATCGCCGGCCGTTTCTTTCTCTTTTCTTCTCTTTTTTTCTCTCCTTCTCTCTCCGCGTGCTCGAGCGCGAAGAGCCGGAAGAACGGGGGTTTTATAGAATTGATAATGACTGCACTTTGCCCTCGACTGCGCTAATTTAGGCCAGCCCGGATAGCTCACCTGTTCCCAGCCTCTTCTTTTCCGACATTTTCCCGGGAAGAGTGCGGCCGGTATTTCGGGGCCGGCGAAAACGATTTGGGTGGCGCGATGACGCAACTTCGGAAGCACTTGACCGGTGTTTGCGCAGCATGCTTTCGAGCCGAGATTAGTGAAAGCTTCCAAATTTGAGGAAACGTTTTAGCGTCCGTGCGAGGATGCTCGAAGATTTCCTCGAGGATTCCGAGAACCCGGCAATGAACAGACAAAACCGTGGACAAAAGGGACTTTGTTGAAGACTCACTCTCTTTCTTTCTCTCTTTCTCGCTCCTTTTCGTTCTCGCTGTCTCCCTCTTTGTCTGCTAGCTGAGTCAGTGCGAGCGGATAGAAACTACTCCGGGACTGTTCAGAGGAGCCCACTGTGCACGGGCCACCTACGTGGATCCGGGAACTGGTCCCGGGCAACTTGTTCTAACGATATCTAAATACGGTGCTCGACGTGTCGCGCGAATGTATCGCGTCGTCCCGGTTCTACTGTTTGTTTGTTTCGACTCCCGTGCAAATAAACGGGGCGGGCGGTACGCTTCGAGCGCGGGGCATCGGGGAACACTTTGCTAACCCAGTGACAAGCTACGCCTCCGTTTTCGCGCCCTTAATCCGCCGAATCGCCGCTACCCGCGATACCTCTTCGGTCCCTGAACAATAAATGTTACACGATTCTTATGCGTCGAGATGGGACTCGGCAATATTAGCAAACCGTAGTTTAACATACGAGGTGTGTTCAAAAAGTATCGCGAATTTTGAATTTTCGCGGGTTACGTATATTCGAATTTCGATCTTTTTGTGGCTTTATGTTGGTACTCATGTCTCTCACTTATGCCGACAAGCTCGGCCATTTTGAATGTTCACTTAATTGTTGACAGCTGCTTTGCTTGCACGTGTTTTGGATCGTCTTCGATTTTTATGCGGCACCACGATAACGCCCCTGCTCACACATCGTTGCTTGTGCGCGACTTTTTGGCCAAAAACAACACACTAATGATGCCGCAGCCACCGTATTCCCCAGATCTGGCCCTCTGTGACTTTTTCTTGTTCCCTAAACTGAAGAGGCCCATGAAAGGACGACGTTACGCTACGCTTGACGAGATAAAGACGGCATCGAAGGAGGAGCTGAAAAAGATAAAAAAAAATGATTTTTTGAAGTGCTTCGAAGATTGGAAAAACCGTTGGCACAAGTGTATAATATCTCATGGGGATTACTTTGAAGGGGACAAAATAGGTATTCATGAATAAATAAATAATTTTTGAAAAAACACAAAATTCGCGATACTTTTTGAACACACCTCGTACGTCTGGCCGCACTTGTAAGGCGGTGTGATGAAACAATGGGCGATAATCAGATGACCGGTACGCGAACTTGTTTCTAAACTTGTGAACTTTAACCCTTTGCACTCGAATGGCGCCTCTAAGGCGACACTAAAATCTGCCATACTATTATTTAAACAACTCTTACATGGCTAAGTTTGCAGTTGAGAAAACGATAAAAATATTGAAGTTCTAAGTACGAGCCATAGTAACTAATTTCGTATAAACAAAAAGAAATGAACTATCTACAGTAGAGCTATTACAGATGAAAATATTGTTTCGATTTTCGAGTAGAATTGCTTCGAGCGCAAAGGGTTAATGATTATATGAGCCGTTTATTTTGAAAGTGGCGTAAGTCCATTTTAAAGAAATTACGAGTCAGCTACCGTAATAGTTACATTTTCACAAGATCTTTTCATTCTGAGGCATCTTGTTACTAATATATTTAAAATCGTTAAGATTTTGTAATACGAAAATTTGCTGGTTGATGCAGCGATGAAAAAGTTTATTTTCAAAGTGGCCTAAGTCCCATTGCGAGAGTTTCAAATGGATATGGAAAATAATTATGCAATAAAATTTTATGAGATCCCAGCTTTATGTTTAATTATCAAAGTGACAGTTGAATTAACAATGTGCAATGAATTTGTTTTAAACAACGGAACAGTGCCTGTAACCACAGAAAATGCGATTTTTAAAAGGCTAAAAAATACTGACGGTGAAAGAGTAAATTGGTTTACCACATTGATTTAACAATTGGTTTTACAGTGCATCTATTTTAGGTCAAAGAAATCTTTCAATTTTGAAATTAAAATTGCTTGGAGTGCTAAGGGTTAAAATATGTTTATTCCAGGCACACGTGCTTTTACAGTTTTATGAGAATAATGTAAAACTAAATGAAAAGTATTTCTTTGCTATTGTAGGTAGATCGAGAAAGGTTTAAAATTAAACCGTAGTCGAATATCTATGTGTCATCTGTCAAATACAATATTATTAGGATCGATTGTAATTTGCATTTCTTCCAACGGGCTCCGTCAACTGATTATGAAAATATGGAAAGAATGATCGGCTCAGAATTGTTGCGCAGCTGGTAGTTTGCAAAATTGAAAAGCGCCCCAGAAAAGCAACGGAGCAGTACTCCATAGAATAATCCATGTCTACGCTAAGACAAGAACCCCAGGTATCTTGAAACTATAGTCCCGTAGACTACAATTTAGCTCATTCTTTTTATGTTAAGTGCTATAAGTGGGCGTGGTTTCTTGGCTCTCAATTTCCATGAAGCCGGAGGAGTGTTTCACCGGGTAATTTATACTCGTATCGAGTTATGAACCCTGTCTTCCCCAAGAGTCTTGCCATGAATGATATTACAGAGCTCGCTCTACGCGAAGAGCTACACGTGGGCGTGGTTTCTTAGCTCGCAATGTTTATCGAGCCAAAGTAATATCGTATAAGACAATCTTTGTCCATACAAAAGCCAACACGCCTGCAGTTTCTCAAAATGTAGCTCTAACAGCCATAATCTTGGTATCTCTATACCAATCGTCTCGAGTAGGCGTGGCTTATTACCTCGAGTAGGCGTGGTTTATTGCCTCTCGATTTTCCCCGATGCCAGCCTTCTATCTCTCGAGCAACTTGTATCCATACCGAGTCAACGATACTATCTATATTCCACAAAGTTTTGAAGACTTTGATCAAGCTTCCTTATGTAAAGTGCTCTAAAGGGGCGTGGCTTCTATGCTCTGAATTTCTATGGTACTAAAACAGTAATGCATAGATCAATGGTTACACAAACCAAATCAGTAGCAAGGTACTTTTTCAGAATTTAGTTCGACAGCTACAATCTTGATATCTATCTTCGAATTGTCTTGTGAGTAGGCGTGGCTTCTTGACCCTTGAATATTTATCTATTCGGACAGAGTAGTGCCCTGACAATTTCTACTTATACCAGGCTAACATTACTCTATTCCCTAACACTTTAGCCTTGTAGACACTCTAATATAGCTTTCATCGCACACAGAATTCTAAGGAGGCGTGGCATTCGCTGTAGCCTCTCTCTGATTGCTTCATGTTTAACAATTAATAACTCAAAGACTCAGAGGCATATGAAATTTCCGCAAAGGACAAAGTGTCTTAAAATAATCCCAGGAATCCCTCCTTTCAAGGAGCTCAAACATTTTTGGTACACCCTGTATAGTACTAGTATCTACCTTTATAATACTCGTTATTCTTAAAAATATATCTCTGTAAATCACAACCTTGTCATCTCTTTACAAATTCTCCTCAGCAGACGTTGATTTTTCGTTCTCGACTTCCACGGAGCCACAAAGATGCCCCAGAGGGCAACCAGATGCCCCGGCAGAGAGGGTTCTTCGATTTCCAGTCTTCGGCAGCCTCCGTTCGACGGTGTAAACTTATTAGGCCACTGGAAATCGTCCTTCTTCTCCGGATAAGATGTTGGTCGCTCCAGTTGCCACTCGTTTCTCCCTTCAGGGCTCGCGTTTAACCGAGGAACCGGCGGCCCTTATTCGACGGTGTTTCGCTCCCGGCCCACTCGGCGAATACTTTTCGAGCGGAGGCCGCGACGCGGCGGAAAGATCGCCGGAATCTCGTTACCCGACTCTGGCCATCTACTTTGTCATCAGAGGAAGGGAGAGGGAGGCAGCTCCCTTTGATCTCGGCTTAAGGACATTAAAATTGCTCGCTTCGTCAGGCCCATCCTTGCCCATCCTTGCCCATCGCGATTCACCTCCCGGCTACGATTGCCCGACCTTTCATCCGTATTTCCAGTTCGCTGATTGGAAACGCAGGGATGACTCTCTCCGAAACTGATATTCGTGCTCCATTCCCGATCCAATCGCGTCGCTTCTTCTCTGCCGACTGCGGCCCGTCCAATAGCGTTCTCCGGATCGAACACTATAGTCTTCGGATCGAACACTATATCTTGTAACCAGTTTATCGTCACACGAGTTCCAATTGTTTTGAATCTTCAAGCTTTGGATAACTTTTCTGAGGAGTTCCTGAGACGTTTCTGAAGAATTTTCCCAAGGGGTATCATTTTCTTTTGTAACGTAGCGCCATCTTAAAGAGGAAAATTGGATGCATGATGTTTTTAAAGATTTGTGACGTTAGAGGGATATTCTTTGCTAATTGTTTCGAATCTTCAAAACTTTCGGTAATTTTTCTGAGGAGTCCCTGGGACGTTTCTGAAGAATGCTTGATAGGCGCAGTTTCTCAAGGGGTATCATTTTCTTTGGGAACGTAGCGCGATCTTACAGAGGAAAATTGAATGCATGATTTTTTCAAGATTCCTGACGTTGGAGGGATATTCTTTGCTAATTGTTTCGAATCTTCAAGCTTTCGGTAATTTTTCTGAAGAGTTCCTGAAGAATGCTCGGTTGGCGCAGTTTCTCAAGGGGTATCATTTTCTTTTGTAACGTAGCGCGATCTTACAGAGGAAAATTTTATGCATGATTTTTTCGAGATTCCTGACGTTGGAGGGATATTCTTTGCTAATTCGCTGTTGTCTCAGAAACGATGCTCCACGGAAGATGTTAAGCCTAGAGACGGAGGTCGGTGACAGCGCGATCGTATGGGGGGTAATTGTGTACAAGGTTTTGGCATCGCAATATCGCGAATTTTTCAGATTTATTTCTTTCGGATCGTATGTTTCGGGACAAAACTTTTAGGAAGTGGAGTTAAGATGCTTCAAAGGTTCTGACTGCGCGACCTTACGGGGGGATCGTAGTACAAGGCCTCGGGTATAGTCGCGTTCCGAATTTTTCACATTTATTTCCCTTAAACCGCATATTTCGCAACAAAATTTTTAGGAAGTGGAGCTAAGATGCTTCAAAGGTTCTGACTGCGCGACCTTACGGGGGGATCGTAGTACAAGGCCTCGGGTATAGTCGCGTTCCGAATTTTTCACATTTATTTCCCTTAAACCGCATATTTCGGAACAAAATTTTTAGGAAGTGGAGCTAAGATGCTTCAAAGGTTCTGACTGCGCGACCTTACGGGGGGATTGTAGTACAAGACCTCGGATATAGTCGCGTTCCGAATTTTTCACATTTATTTCCCTTAAACCGCATATTTCGGGATAAGACTTTTAGGATGTGGATTTGTGATATTTGGGAGGTCCTGACAGCGTGACCTTATGGAGGGATCGTAGTACAAGGCCTCGGGTATAGTCGCGTTTCGAATTTTTCACATTTACTTCCCTTAAATTTCATATTCCAGGACAAGACTTTTAGGAAGTGGAATGGCGATACTTGGGAGGTCCTGAAAACGCACCCTTATCGAGGGATCTTAGTTTAAGGCTTCAGATAGAGTCATATTCAAAATTTTTCAGAATTGTTTGCCTTCAATCATGCCTTTCGGTGTTAAAACTTGTAAGTAGTAGAACTGCGATACTCGTAAGGTCCTGAAAACGCGCCCTTATGGAGGGATCTTAGTCTAATGCTTCAGGTATACTCATATTCCGAATTTTTCAGATTTGTTTGTTTTCAATCATGCCTTTCGGTATTAAAACTTGTAAGTAGAGCAAAGTGTCGAGTACAGTTAGGCCTCTAATTTCTCAGATTATTTTTTGGCGGCTGCTCAAACAGGTGTGATGAAAAACGAGAGAGAAAGAGAGAGAAAAGGAAGGTGAAATCGTTTCGTTCTGGGCCTACTAGATGACTGGTTAATAATGCTGACTAGCGGACCCTGTCTTAAACGCTGGGATACTTGAAGGCAGATCAAGTACCAGCGAGAAACTCGTCCTGTTGTCCCCCTGTCGGTGATCGCCGGAGGTACAGCCGCAACAATTTAGCTCCGATATCTAGAATTTCATATTCAAATATGTTCAGAGTCGCGATCCGAGTGCATTTGACGGGTTCGGAGGGTCTCTGTAGCGTCTCGCGAGCGGTCGGGCGTTCACAGGTGCTGGGATTTCCATCGAGGCCTCGTCTCGTCGTCGCGTGAACACTCGTGGAAGCACTTTTGTTCAACGACCCGTGCGCGATATCGATCCGGTACGTCATAAGCCGTGACGAATGCGGCGCCTATGACGTCCCGGCGCGATTGAATATTCTACGAGCGATGCAACGACGTCATAATGCATCGGTCATCGGAGACCTTCGGCGTGCAGGTATTTCCGGATTCGCGAGAGAAAGACCGGCCGTCCCGGTTTCACGGATTGAAACCATCCACGTCACCGGACCGGCTCGGAATAAACCTCCCCGGAAACGAGCGGCGTACCTGTCCGAGACACGGTCGTACAGGTGCATACGTGTTTCTTTTCGCGAGTGGGGAACGAGGTCGCGACTCCTCACCACGGATCTGGGCCAATTACCCTCGTTTCGGCGCCGGTTTTCGCTATTAGTCAGCGTTATTCGCTGCGGGTGAGCATAATTCGTGCTTCAACTCGCATATTCCGGGCAGACCTCAGCCACGCCACCAAATCTTGTTGAAATAGCGTATTCTTGTTCGCTCTTGCTACTCGAAACTTGGCCATTATCTTATCTCGCAGTTCATCATCCGGTGGACAGTTTAAAAGCATATCCGCATTTTTATCTGTCCGGATTTACTGGCTTTGGCCCTGCCACTGACCTTTCCGAGGACCTAGTTTTCTTATTTCTTATTCACATGCTAAATAATTATTTACCTTGCAGGTTTACCGATTTTATAAATAATTCTTTGAGATAATTGCGTTTTTATTAGATTTTGCGATCTTAAGGAAGGATGGGTTCAGTTTCTTAACTTTAAGGGTCGTTTTCGCCCCTTTAGCAGGCAAAGTTGTTCTAAAAAATATTTCGTAAAAATATTTCTTGCTATCCTTCAGGTTTAAAAATTATTATCGAACAGAGAGAAAATTATTATTCACGGCAAACATATTTCTGCAATTCTGCAGTATATTGCTAGAGCATGGTTTTCCCTTTATTAACCGGGTTCGTACATTATTTTTCACTGAAAACTTTCGCAAATTGAACATTTCATATCCGACTGGCCATGTAGAGAGCTCCTTTAAAGATGTCATGTAATAACAGTGACAAACTTTTTGTAATAAAAACGAAGCAGCTCGAGCACACGCACACGACGAACATTTTCTACACACTTGCAAACCGTGTTCGTGAAAATTGCGGCCACGAACTTTCCTGGCGACTGGAGATTTTTCGTACTCGACGTCTCAATTAAACCGTCGCCGTAATCAGCGAAGAATGCGAATCAACTTTAAAAATACTCGACTCTGCCGGATATAGCGGCGCCATTCTGAACGGGTTGAAGAAAGAAAGTTTCTCCTCCATTGACGCGGGATCCTCCGACAAATCGATCGTGCCCGGAGTCCGATTAAAATCGCGCGGCGACAACGACGAGGCTGACAGCAATGAAACCCAGCCAGGAAGAAAACTTCTTCCCGCGCGACGTTCTTTTGTCGGGACGCGCTCGAAAAAGTTTCCGCCCCCGACCGCAATGCGGATTCGCGTTACTATTAATATTCCGCTCATCGATTCCACCGGCCCATTAATCATTGTCTTCGCTCGGTTACCTATAATCCAACTTTTCGCCGGCGTGGCTCGTTAAAAATTTCACAAGAGAGCATCTCGTCGCCGCTGCCGCCGCTGCCCCTGTTCCCGTACCTCGCGTGAAATATGTACTTCGCGAAAATTGGGAGACCGAACTTGCAAATAATAAATATCTCATCAAAGAGTAATCGTTGCATTGCGCTTCAAACTGTCGACGAATAGCGCAATGTTCGTAATTACGTAAATTAATAATTCAACCGTTCATCTATTTCCTTCGCTCGTGCCGCGTTTCCTTCTTATTCGCTGATTGGGATTTATATCACATTTAAAATAACATTATTATCGCGTATCATTAACCCTTTCGCGATGGCACACCTGTACCATTCTTCGCTACTTTTCGCGACGGCGCGAATGACCATACTTCGTCACCAATGTATTTATAGCTTCATTTTGAGTTCGCTATTGAAATAAAATAATAATATAATTATGATTTTAATAGTATTTATTCTATATTATTTTTTAATAATCTTTTATAGTATGAAAAATTTTAAAACAGGGACAAATCACTGCCGCTACAAACCAATGAGTGACTGCCGTATATATACCCGTCGAGAAGGGGGTTAAGGATAGTATTGATCAACTATGGATCGTATACTTGGTAGAAATATATTTTAGAGAAGCGAAATATTATCGTCTCGAAATGTTGACAATTACCGTAGAGATGTTTTCGACAGTTATGGGGAGAATACTGTAATTAGAAATGCTACGATGGAACCTAAAGTGGCGCGAAATGTATCCAGCACATTTTGAAATAATATAAAATTTGTCACCTGTTGTAGAAATTAATGAAAAAGAGGCGTACACCTAGTGCAGATGGCAATTATTTAAATTTGTGAACTTGACAAAGTTTGTAATAATATAGAATGTGTGAAACTGGAAAGGTTTGCAATAATATAAAATTTGTGAATGTGGCAAAATTTGCAATAATATAAAATTTGTGAACCTGGCAAAGTTTGCAATAATATAAAATTGCAAATCTGACAAAGTTTGCAATGATGTAAAGTTTATGAATCTGGCAAAGTTTCCAATAGTATAAAATTGTGAATCTGGCGAAATCTGCAATAATACAAAAATGTGAATCTGGCGAAATTTGAAATAGTCTAAAATTGCGAATCTAGCAAAGTTTGCAATAATATAAAATTGCGAATCTGGCAAAGTTTGCAATGATGTAAAGTTTATGAATCTGGCAAAGTTTCCAATAGTATAAAATTGTGAATCTGGCGAAAT
>CM052097.1:20708946-20724020 GCA_028453745.1 Agapostemon virescens | reverse complement strand
TATCTGCGATGCTTCTGTAGACTGGACCAGTTTGCTGATCGTACAGTTACGTTTATAGAAATTGTTATTTACGGACGTTGGCGATAGTCTTCGTGGACTGAGGCTAGCAGATTGTACGCAGTGGTGGGGACGGCAGACACCAATAAGAACCGCAGTTCTTTATTGAGAACAAGTTCAGCTCCGTACAGTAGCTAACTCCTTTTACGTTCTATTTTTAATTCATTCCTAATAAACTAAGTGGACTGTTTTATTTTTAAAATTTGTCTACTGCGTTAAGTTGACGTTCCTCTGTAATTAAAAGTAGATTTACGTTTTCTGGGTTAGTTTTTGCTTTTTCAAGCAACAATTACACGCGAAATGTCATATTTGATCTTTAGATCTCACAATCAGATTTATCCCTAGTAATAATCATCCTCTGAAGTTTCGCATTACTTAATAACACTGGTTGGGCTAATTTCGCTACACATGACTACTCCGTCGTTTTAACACACGTTTGTCCACAACTCCTCGCGCACTAATCCAAGATAAGTTGAGCGAGAAACCAATAATTTGCATAATATGAGTAGCAGATGTTAATACTCTGCAAGAGAGTGCTTTCGGTCATGATAACAAAAGGGTTGGAAGCTGAGGGTGCAATATACCCATCAGGGTGTAGACCATTGGGCCCGCACCCTTCTCACTTCGAAGATATGGGAGCAACCCCAAGTGATTCCAGGTGCTGTCATGCAACCCAGATTAATCCAATGTTTCTATACACTAGCTAGGAGATCGTAAAATCCCTTTTGAATGCTGTTCTGTATATTTTAACAAGGGTTGCCGCATCTTCAGGATCATTTTCAACAGTGTCTTACGTCTCCGATGAACCTTTGCATTCGAAGCAACTCTTAAGACTTTGGTGACCGGCAATTTTACACAGAAACTATGCCATGTCACCGGCTATTATTTTATAATCGAGTATGGAAGTAAAGTAAAACATTTTTAAATAAATTAAAAATTAAACTTGGGACATGTTTTTTATATAACTTTTAAAATATTGCGCAAAGCTTTTGCAATATTCTATATCGCCCTGAGTTTCATAAATTCAAATAGATAATGCAAGTGCAATGACGATTTAACTCGTCAGCAAAAAATTTATAAAATAAATTATTATTTCTAAATTGCAAATTCTTGTGCAGCGTAATAATTGTCTGTGTCGGTACTCGCTTAGGATATGCGATGCCCAATTCATTAAAAATAATTCCATATTAGTGTTACAACTCTTGTCATGCTTAGCAATTAATTATTTATTCTATGAGTAGTTTAGAATATCTCAGAAAATTCTCAAGAATTTTGAAGACGAACAGCGCAGATCTCTACGCGAATATTCCGCATAGTTCTCGCATGAGCAACGCCGCAATTAATAATTATGATAAATTAATATTAATGCAACGATGTTCTCAAATTATTTTTATCTTTTTACTGCCTCAGATTGTCAATCGCTTAGTTGTGTCATGAATACGCGAAATGTGTAATCTAGCAGTTATTTTACCTTGGGGTGTAACGAAGCCATAATGTTCTTAGGTTAAGTGCTTAGTAGCATAAATTAAAATAGTATATTTCAAGCAACATCTTTATCATACAAGTGATGTATACGCAGGATGAAGATCGTTACATATTTAGAAAGCAGTGTGCATTAAAAGACAATTTCTAAATTGTTAATGTGCAGAGTGTAGCATAATTCATGATGATAGTGTCTTAGAGTGGTGGGGATGGCAGACACCAATAGGAACCGCAGTTCTCTGTTCAGAACAAGTTAAGCTCCGTACAGTAGCGAACTCCTTTTATATTCATTTTATAATTCTTTCCTGATAAACTAAATGGACTTTTCTTTACAATCTTAGCTGCAAGTTGACGTTCTTCAATAATTGAAAATCAGCTGATCGCCAGTTCAAATATTACTTTAGGAAAATTAGTGTCCCATGAAAAATCGTTTCTGATTGAGATAAAGTAAAAATGTTGATAATCCTGGTTTGTATTCGCGCTCCATTAAGCGTTCTCAATACTATAATGCCTCTTGCATTTCACAAATTTGCACATGCTATAAATGGATATGGATCCGCTCTCTATAATGGTGCCACGAGAATTGATACTATCGACTAAATGAAGAACCGTGACATCTATGTATGAATAATGATCGTAATACATTCAGAAAATGCGTGGTAGAAGGTAACAGTTATGTGTATTACTCGTCAATGTCTCGGCGAGGATACACTTTCAATAAAAAATTTCATAAAAACATTCCCACCGCGCATTTCCAGTAGATTAATATTGCGTTTCAGTACGTTGTTTGCAGTTTTAAATAATTATAACTCAATAGTAAAATTTTACGATATCGCAGCATTTTTAATGTTTAAAAACTGAGCTTCACGAAACGTTAATTTTGATAATTAGAAATTTTTATTAGCGTACATATTCGCACTGGTATTAGAAGCGCCATTTATAGCCAACTATTTTAGTGGTGTTAACGTTCTGCACCAGTTTCTAAAAGAATTATAATTCAATGGTAAAATTTTACGATATCGCAGAATTTTTAATGTTCTAAAACTGAGCTTCACGAAACGTTAATTTTAATAATTAGAAATTTTTATTAGCGTACATATTCGCACTGGTATCAGAAGTGCCATTTATAGCCAACTATTTTAGTGGGGTTAACGTTTTGCACCAATTTCTAAAAGAATTATAATTCAATCGTAAAGTTTTACGACATCGCAGAATTTTGAATGTTTCGAAACTCAGCATCACAAAATGTATAAAACTCTATATTTTTGGTGTATTGCTCCATGGAAATACGGATTTGCGTAAACATTCGCACTGGGGCGAGAAGCTCCATTTTTAGCCGACTATTTCGGTGGAATTCGTATTTTACATTAGTTTTGTCGGAAAATATTTGACACGCGTATTTTTCGACTTCAATGATCCGTATCTGCAGGGTGAAAAGCAGTCCCATCGTCGGTGAAAAACATATTTCTGTGAATATTTCAAAAAACCATGTGTTCAAGTCATTCGCGCAAAACTCGCGAAAAATTCCGGCAAACGTGTCGCCGCTTTTTAACAGAATTAGAATCCGTTGTTGAAAACTTTTAGTGGCAACAATTTTTGTTAGAACGAAGGAGTTTTAAATATTTAGAGAAGTATTTTCCATCCCCGATTCTGAGGGGGCTCTTTTCATCCGGTAGATACGAATCAATGAAGAGAAATATATATGTAAAATACTCTTCCAAAAACTACCCTTCTCATTGAAGTCACACTCTTTCCTTCTCGCGTGGAACAAAAGCCTGCATTAAACAACGAGAAATCAGATAAAGACGTGTCTACGTTTTAGTGTAATCTGTCTCACCGATGCAGAAAAATTCTACCATTTCTTTCACAAGAATTCGCAATAGTGCATTTGCCGACGTTGCAAAAGTACTCTGCGAGTTTCAAAATTTTCAACAAATATTATACGATTTCTGGTGTCACGAAGTATTCTGAAGTTTCTGAAGTTGTAAAAGTGCTTCTGCGACTTTCAGATTTTTTTTTTAAATTATAGAATCACTTTCATTCAATTTTTGTAACATCTTTATAATATATAGCTTTTGATACAATTATAGAAAAGGTCTGAGAAAATCTCGAAAACTAACTGCGATAACTTATAAAATAAAATATAAAATAATAAAAATAAAAAATAAAATATAAAATAAAAGAATGATCGACAGACTAAACAGATTCAAGAAAGCAGTTTAAAATTCGCGAAAGTGCTCGCACGCTTCTGCAATCTGGCAGAAGAGGACTAAAAAATCATTTCGAGCCGAGGAAAGACGACAGCGACGAGAATGGCTGAAAAATCGGGCGAAAAAATGGCGGTTAAAATTGGGGGGTGAAAAAAAAGATCATTCGGCAGGCAACAGGACCCCGTTCATCAAATCGCTAGAGGCTTGTAGATCACGATCCGACAGATACTCGGTTTGCAGCGGAAACGAGCGGTCGGAACGGTTATAAACTCGGGGTTCTCGAGCGGCAGATACATCTGCGCGGCAAGAGCGTCGTTGTCGTTATTTATCCGCGACTTTTCTGCGCTCGCATGAGATTTGCGATCTTCATAAATCCGATGGAACAACATACAGCGGCGGAGTGCCGAGCATGCATCGACGCGCGGATCTGGCGTCGATAAAAATATCCCGGATATCCGAAAGGCGGGCAGAATTGATTGGTAGCGGTGTGCAACGGCGTTGTCGTCTGTGTTTCGGCGACTCCGATGGCGAGAGAAGGGGTGTGCTTCTGCAAAGCGAGAAATAAGAACGGGTCACGGGAACGCATCGGTTACACCGAAGGACGCCGGAAATGACGCGATCCGATATATCGGTCGGAAAGAATAGGGAAAAGGCGCGCACCGCGAGAATAGACGGACTCAGCCGTGACAGGACTGCGGATCTTTATGGAAAATAAACATTTCTCGCGATTTAAACCAAGATGGCATTGCATGTCCATGGGATATCTGTTTTATGTCCAGTTTACATCCGAACGTCCTGTTTCCGCTTGAGACGCCTTTAATAGGAATTTTCAGAGGTTCTAGCAACGTTTATTTCTTGGATGTTATGGATGTAGGGCGGCTGTATTTCCTACGTTCACTAACAGATGGTTAAATTGATAATTGGGCAACCTTTCTCGCTAGTACCTAAGGCAGGACCTGCTAGGCAGTTTCATTGATGAGTTTTCTAGCAGGTGCAGGAGGAAACGCTCTCCTTTCCCTTTTGCTACTTTCAACATTGCATTTTTAGTCGTTGTCAAAGGTGTGAGGTGCTTCTACTTCCTGTGGTTACCAACAGATGGACAGATGGATAATTCAACAATTTATCTTGCTAGTACCTGAGGTAGAGTCTGATAGGCAACCTCGTAGGAGAATTCTTTATCAGACCCAGGACGAAACGCTCTCCCTTCTTTTTTGCTCCTTCCACCAACGCATTTTCAGTCGTTGCCAAACGTGTGTGGTGCTTTTAGTTCATGTGGTTGCCAACAGATGGACAGATGGATAATTCAACAATTTATCTCGCTAGTATCTGAAGCAGAGTCTGCTAAGCATCCTCGTAGGCGACCCCTTTATCAGATCCAGGATGAAACGCTCTCCCTTTCTTTTTGCTCTTCCCGCCATCATAATTTCAGTCATCCCTAAAAATGTGTGGTGCTTCTACTTCCTGTGGTTGTCAACAGATGGACAGATGTATAATTCAATTTATCTCGCTAGTACCTAAGGCAGAGTCTGTTAGGTAACCTCGTAGGCGAATCCTTTATCAGACCCAGGACGAAACGCTCTCCCTTCCTCTTTTTTCCTCCCATCACAATTTCACTCATCGTGTAAAATAATTTACCATGTAAAACAATAAAATTTTCGTTATCGCGCACGGAATACGTGATTTTCAGACGTCCCAGTTTGTTCATGCGACGTTCCAAAGATATCCAAATACACGCAAGATGTCTGACGCTGCCTGGGCCCAGTTTAGAAGCACCAAAAGCGTGCAGCCCAGGAAAAATCGCGCGTTTCGACCGGGCCGGGCGGGAAGAGCGCTTAATCTGAAACGGTATCGGCGACCCCGGTAATAGTTGTCGGTAATCCATCGATAGTCGTTAGCGCGGCAATAATGTTGCCGTTTTGACAATAATTTGATACATCACCGGTAACCGGTCCCAACGGGAGCTCCCGAACCTACGTTCCCCCTTAACCGCTAACAGACGGCCGACTCGATTGCCCGATATCGATCGTCGCCGCATCAATATTTCGCCGTGTACCGGTCCCGAGCTGTTGCCGAATTTATCCGCCGATTAATAAAGCGCTTAATCGCGCATGAAATTATCCGGGTGGGGCCCCGCGGAATAAGCACGCACGGCGGCAACGGAAAATTGTTTCGCGACGCGCGGCAACGGCGGAAAGTCGACGAGCCGCGAAAGAGGAAGAGCGACGGGGAATACGACAAAATAAAAGATAAAAATAAAAATAAAAATAGAAGGTCGTACGACTCGTCGCTCGCGAGTAATGTCACGGCTCGATGGGTCTCAATGCGACGTTAACGCGACGGAACGTTACATTATGTAATTACATCGCCGCTCGATTTGCCGTTCGACCGCGGCGACCGTTCCTCCCGAAGAATAATTACGCGCGCGGGGGCCGGAGAGGGCTCGCCGAAACCGCGGGACGTCGGAGGACAATTTATTTAAATTATCATTGCCCCCGGGAACGTGGGGAGGAATTTCCAGCGAGTAAAAAACCATCCGGGTTCACGGTGACGCGGACAACGCGCGCAACACCCTCTAACTCGAGCCTCGAAAACGATTCGTTATTATTATCGTGGCGTCTCTAATGCGCCGATTCTACGAGGAGACGGAAAATCTCGAAGGGAGATGGAAATCCTGCGCAAATGCTGTTCCATCGAGTCCGATTTTTACGACCTTGAATATTGTGGCGTCCGTTGTGCCCCAATCTGCGAGGATGCGTTGCAGGTATTGTCTGCTACCCTCGATGGATCCCCTGCGAATGCTGTTCTACGGGGGAAAACTGTCACCGACGATCTCACAGGAAAAGCCGAAGCACTTTTGCTATTGGCTTTAGCAATATTCGAAGTAGAATAAATGTAGAATAAATCTTTGGTACTTGTGCAGTTTGAGGGAATCATGTGGGCATACAGTAGAAGATCCAACAAACCTTGGGGCAAACATTCTAATCCCTTACAGTAGAGTAATCCGGCTATGTGATTACGAATATCGTCAATTTTACAGTTATAACGTTGCACAGACAAATCCATGAAATTCACAGTCTAATTATTATAAATTAAATATAAGTGTAAATAATTATGAAAATTGGAATGTAAACGGCGCAAGTTCGACGGTGCACGGATGCCCACGAATTAATTGAAATGCGCAATTAATGAGGAGCATATTGTAAGAACAGGAGTTCGCGAAACGTGTCGATAAACGAGAATGAATAAATAATAGCGAGCAGAAAGTTAGCTGTAAGCGAAACATTCCGGAAATACCGCTCTAAAATCAGCCAAGCTGTCTCGGGCCGAGTGCAACGATCCCGTTTGCTCTTTCTGAATTGCTTATACGACAGCTCATCGATTCCTAGCCTGGTTGTTTCACGCTATGCTAACCAAGGCACGCATCTACACCGAACGCTCTGAACCTTATTAATTATAAAACAATTCGTTCCGGCAGAAGCGTATTATCAGAAGAAACTAAACGCAGTTAGAGCCTTCTAAGCGGACAGAAGCGCAACGGGTCGGCGTAATCGAGTCGTAGCTGTCGATATTGCTTTTTATATAACCGGGGAACGCATATCCGGATCGCTCGGAATCCGATAACGCGATCCTGACATCGACGCCGCGAAATAATCGAAGCGGTTGCGGAAAGTGTTAAACGATACTGTTGGAATAATTTAGAGCGCCGCGGGACTCAAACTTGGCTGGCCCGGATAAAGCTCGAATTTCCTTTTGAATAATTTCGACGATGTATTGGTAGCAACGTCAACGTGAATCGACGGGAAGCCGGCGGAGCTGCTCGGAACTTGGAACGAGCCAGACGACGGCGACGGGGACGACGATGATCGACGTTTCCATCGATATGCATCCGAATGCAGGCAGCCGTCCAAAGTGCATAGACACTGGCTCGCGCACGGTTTGACGTTAATCCAGTCCCGAAGGCAGCACGGGCTGCCAGTAGTGCGCGCAGTTAGTCGCCGCGTCAGACGATCCGCGAATCGAATGGGAATCAAAGGAAAGAGGATGCACTCGACTCGGAAACTCTCCCGGTCCCGAACCAACCCGATTCCACGGGAGAGCCCTGGGCGAAACCTTCTCCACGCGGCATCGTCGAGTCAAGGTCCGGTACGAGTTGAACTGCGGTGTCAAAAGTTCCGAACAAGTTCGCCGATTCGACGAGGCTACGCTGACCCGCCCGCTGCAGAGTCCACGTTCCCTCGCGTCTACGGCTTTTCCAACGCAGAAACTTTCCCCAAGCTGAATATGCCGTGATCGATTCCGTTTAAGCGGCCCGATCGCGCTAATGGCCCCTCGAATCGCTCCCGGAGCTACCAGCTGGCGCGTGGATGCCCCCACCGCGAGCCCTCACGTCGCCACAAGCTCCGCCCACTCGACATAAGTCGTTCGAATATGGGAAAGCAATGTACCAACCTGAATTACACTTTTTAGTTTCAGAAATTTTAGATAATTTAACTGGGAAATGTTTTTAATAACAATTAGAGTTTTGCTTAGTGCCTGAGTTTCATCTTTATACTCGTGCACGCAGGCACGGTTAATGATTTGTATGAGCTGGCACGTGACTGCTCCCACCACGCGCCCTTGTACCGCCCATTGGCTCCACCCATTCGATATAAGTGCTTCAAATATTGGAAAGCAATGCACCAATCTCAATTACAGTTTTTAGTACTGTACACAGTTTCAGACATTTTAGATAATCTAACTGGGAATTGTTTTTAACAACAATTAGAGTTTTGTTTAGTACCTGAGTTTCATCTTTATACTCATGCATGCACGAATATTTAACGATTTTTATGAGCCAGAAAGTGGCTACTCCCACTAGGCGACCTGGTACCGCCCATTGGCTCCACCCATTCGACATAAGTGCTTCGAATATAGGAAAGCAGTGTACCAATCTCAATTACAGTTTTTAGTAGTGTACACAGTTTCAGACATTTTAGATAATTTAACTGAGAAATGTTTTCATCAACAATTAGAGTTTCGCTTAGTGCTTGAGTTTCATCTTTATACTCGTGCATGCACGAACATTTAACGATTTTTATGAGCCAAAAAGTGGCTACTCCCACCAGGTGACCTAGTACCGCCCATTGACTCCGCCCATTCGACATGGGAAAGCAATGAACTAATTTCAATTACAGTTTTTGGTAGTGTACACAGTTTCAGACATTTTAGATAATCTAACTGGGAAATGTTTTTAATAAAAGTTAGATTTTCATCGTTCCACTTTTACATGCAAGCAAACAAACAGTTAGCAACAGGAACTGTTTGCACTCGAAGCAATCTCAGTCCCAAAATCAAGACACCTCTTTCGACTTACATCTTCATTCTACGTAATCTTTTTTAAATTACGCGCCTGACATTAAATTTGCTTTCTCCACGAACATATGAGATTGTAACAATTTATAGAATACAGACGAATCTAATAACAATAGACAACTTTGAATAATTATACGACAATTTTAACCGAGTCATCGTTCGAGTGCACAGTGTGCAAGTGAAAGATACAAAATTTTTAAAAATGAATCTTCCAGGCCCGTGCTTCGCTTATTGGTTGATTCCAGCATTGATCAATCTCCACAAACAGTAGCTTTCTTCCCCCACCGCGGAGCGCTTCGGCCCCGCCCACCGTCCCCACCACCTCCCGTTCGATTCTCTCTGAAAGCAGTACGTGCCGCGATAAGTGTCGCGATACGGTCCCAAGTCTATAATTCTTAAAGAGGGTAGTCCGACGTTCGATTCCAGCGTGGAGGTACGATTCCGCCGGAAGTGCGCGCTGCTCGCAAATATCTGAGTACAAACGAGCAAAGTGTATCGGCGATATCACGGGCGATTTCGCCGATTTTCGCGTGGCAGTTTTACTGCTCGATCGCCGCGGCGGAATTATTGAAAGCGACGCCGGGTAAGCACCGGGTTCCCTTGTCGCGGTTTCGTCGGTGTTTTACGATCGCCGAGCGAGTCGCGCGTCAACGTATGCACGCCCCCGCGAAACTGCATCGTGCAGTTTGGTCGCGTGACGCGCGGATGTTAGCTGGCAACGTTTTCGCGGGACCACGGGAAATTATTGGAAAGCCGTTTTTCAGCGGGCCAAGCGACACGCTGTCCGCGTCCCGATAAATTTTACGCGTCTTCCGGCGAGCTGTCGATCCGTCGATGCCTAAACGATCGACCGGCGTCTCGAACAAAGAGCTCCGAAGCGGCGGCGAGACGAAGGAAAGGCGAAGGGAGACTACCCTCTCTCGGCCTCCTTTCTCGCGAATTCTTTGGCTTCTTTTTCATTCAAAAGTTTCGAGGCATTCGCTACATTTTCTGTCATTTGTTGTTCGCGGACATTGCCCGCTTCTTTTGTAATCGCCGCTTTCCGCGGCAAAGCGCTTCCTCGAAGCTAGTTTTCTGTCTTTCAACAGCGAACGTCGAGGATGAGAAATTATTGTTCTTTCGATTATTATACTTTTTGTTTAACGAGTTAAACGCTGTGTCAGTCCCTGGGGGCTGACGGTATTAAATTTAAAAATTAATGTGATATATGTGCCCTTAATTATGAAAGTGGTCTAAGTCAAAACTTAGAAGAATTGAGTTTATCAATTATTTCATACGGCATTATTTTAAACTAAATTAATTCAATATAATTTTTACGATATTGTCAAAAATAAATCATTAAATAGTGGTTCTAATTTTAACATTATATGGAATTCATGTAGTGTTAATTATGAAAGTGGTGTAAGTAAAAAATTTAAAGAAATTATATAAACATAACCTTAAAATGGCACGTGGCCCACTTTGGAGCCAAAATGGATTACTTTTCAAAAATAATTAATAAATGTTCATGAATTATTTCATTCAAATTGGTGTATCGAATAAAACTCGTAGTTTTTTCATTGCTTCAAGTCATTTATACGACATTCAATAAATCAATTCAAACTTTAAAAACAACATTTTTGTATGAAGCTCACACAAAATTTCATATTCACAATAAGTTTCCATTAATCAAGGCTAATAAAATTCTAAATTAAAATATTGCATAATATAAAAATATTTTTTGATTTATTCAAATGCAATTCATTAAATATCTCGAAACAAGAAATATATGAGTTAGACCACTTTCATAATTATGGGCACATATAAATGGAAAAAAATTTGTTTATCGTTCGCTTGTCACCAAATTATTCGTGCTGTTCTCCTGTTTAATTGCACCATGTTGTTTTTCTTGCTTGTTACCATTTTCATTGCTGACTATACTTATTCTGGCTGTCCTACTAATTATTCCTCTTATGCGACAAGCTGTCCGCGCATAAATTATAATCGCTATTACCGACTCTTTGTTTTACGCAATCGGGTCAAGCTGGTGAAGAGATCTTGGGGGCAGAATTTATTAAACATAAATATTGTTTAGTCCACATCGATTCAGGAAAAATACCACTTTGCGTCTATGAATATTCAAGCCGAACAGTAAAATTACTCCCGCAATGAATGCATAATTTCTTTTTCCCGTTAGAAAATTAACGATAAAATATCTCTTACGAGCCTGGTCACGAAGCAAATCACAAACCGGCAGGGTGAGGTTGGGTTCAAAAACTGCATACAGCTGTGCCTGCAGGCCTTTTTTGTGTTTTGCGTTTATGCTCACCGTGATATGAAATTATTCTTTTTTTTTTTGTTTTGTTACTTCCACCAAAATAATCCTTCTCGTTCTGAAATGTTTTTAATATTTCTCCTGTGTAATCCGCTTTTGCCTGCATTTTTGTAATAACTATCCCGGGTTGTGCTAGCTGTCTTTGTTAAAATTTAATTATTTATTCGAATACCTCAACCGATTATCTGGAACGGCAATGTTTTTGGCATTTTTGCTGTGTCTAACTTTAACCTGATTCCCAGATACCTTCGTACTTCAGTAATTTATGCAAATCTGATCCTCTTGTACAAAAATGTTTGTAACAATTCTCTCACATCGTGTGAGGCATCTTTGAACAAATATAGTGATTTATAAAAATGCGTCACCTAATTCTCTTGTACAAAAATGTTTGTAACAATTCTCTCCTATCATGCAATGTACCTTTTCACAAATATAATAGTTTAGTCAAACATGTTATTTAATCCTCTTGTTCAAAAATGTTTGCAATAATTCTTGCATGTCATGCAGGATATCTTTAAACAAATATAATGATTTATAAAAATGCTTCATCTACTTCTCTCGTACAAAAATGTTTGTAACAATTCTCTCATATCATGCACGGTACTTTTGCACAAATTTAATCATTTCTTTAAAGACGTCATCTAATCATCTGGTACAAAAATGATTATAACAAATCTTTTATATCATGCAAGGTACCTTTGCACATATTTAATCATTTTTCAAATACGTCATTTAATCCTCTTGCACGAAAATGTTTGTAATAATTCTTTCACGTCATGCAAGGTACCTTTGAACAAATATAATGATTTATAAAAATGCGTCATTCAATTCTCTTGTACAAAAATGTTTGTAACAATTCTCTTATATCATGCACGGTACTTTCGCACAAATTTAATCATTTCTTTAAAGACGTCATCTAATCCTCTGGTACAAAAATGATTATAACAAATCTCTCATATCATGCACGGTACCTTTGCACAAATTTAATCATTTTTCAAATACGTCATTTAATCCTCTTGCACGAAAATGTTTGTAATAATTCTTTCACGTCATGCAAGGTACCTTTGAACAAATATAATGATTTATAAAAATGCGTCACCTAATTCTCTTCTAATTGATCATATATTGATAATTCTAATTGATTCTCTTCTAATGAATCAATAATTCAACAGGTTACGGGCCCAGGTTTGAACCGAAAACCTTTCTTTCAATTTACTTTATATATTCAATAATCCAACAAAAATAGATTATTTACTATTTGAAATGGCATTTCACCGATCCCCGTCGGAATGCGCGTAAACTGGCTGGCTGTCAGTCGACGGGATTTTCGGAGGACTTATACGCGAAAATATTCGTGGCCCCATTAGTCTGCGAAGAGCGTCGTCGCGCGGTTAGGCGAAAATAGGCTCGCGAGCGCCGCAGCCGATCCGATCGTTTAGGCGCGTGTACGCCGCGTGACGAGGTCCTCGTTAGTTCCGGAGAATTCGTCTTTCTTCCATGCAATTACCGATCCTCGCAGGAACGCGCGGGTTGCTACAAAGCCAGCCTGCTTCATTCCTCGGAGATAAATCAACGAGCTCGCGTGCCTCTCGATTGTCTTTTCGGTTTTGCAGCCCGTGAAAACCGTGCCGTTTCGACGATGCCGCAGCAGAGCTTGATCTTTGGTTGCGGAGCGATTTGTTTGAGACAAAGTTTCTCGATTTTCTTGATTTACGGCCGGCTTCGTTAATGATTTTGTCATCCAGAGATAAATTTGGACGGCGGATTCTTCAGATCATCGAAATGTCCAAGTTCACAGTGAACCACGAAACTAACAAACACCTCTTAATTCGGTATAGCTTCTTCAAAACTGGAACGATCGACTCCGACCTTTTGGGAGCAATTAGAAACATCGATTTATTAAGCAACGTGCGAAAAAGACTTTGAAGAAATTGCATGTTTGGCAGATTGTATTTAATTTATTAAAGAACTGTGAACACTTCAGAATTTTGTTTAAAATCGTTAAACTAAAGTTTTATTAGTCGACCAGGTGCTCTTGAAGTTTAAATTTTGTTGAGGGGTGGAAGGAGATCGACAAGTGTCAAATTCAATTCTCAAAAACTGCTTGAAACATTTTTAAAATCAAAAACCGACAGCTCTTCGCTCTGCGTGAAAAATCGCAACGAATATGAAGAACCTGCTAGTTTTAAAAATGTGACGTAACTAAACGGCTTTTAGAAGATTGATATAATTAATATAGAATGGTTATGCCTTTCTTTTCAGATAAAATCCAATATTATTATTTTTAAATAAATGTCGAAGCATTGAATTAACACTTTGACTGCCAAACTAGCAGCCACGAAATTTCTATAAATTCGAAATCAGATATTGACTGAAATAAAAATTGAAAAACTAAAATGTATGTCGTAAAGTGGTCCCCCTACCTTCTTGCACTTTCTGTATAACTATCAACGTTGGTACAAATGAATATATTCAAGTGTTAAATGTAGCTGCATAAAATGTATAAATTCTTCTTTCTGGTCTGTAACATTTTTCGTCTTGAAGACATTCTAACGACCATAGTCGCAAAGGAAATTGGTATGTGAAGGGGTTAAAAGAGTCGACTGGCCATCGAGCGATTGTCGCTGCGAAAGGGAACGCGTTCTCGATTCGTTCTTTATTCGATCCCCGCGAGAACAAACTGTCGGAATTCAAAGTTCCTCGGTCACCTTTCGAAACTGCATCGACGACGTACGAACGAGTGCACGTGGATCGTGTCAGTACCTTCGGTTCCGGGACCGTTATTGGCCAAATCGTACGGGAATTCAATATTCCCGTGGTTCCCGCTGAAACTGCACACCGCATCGAAAGTTCTTCGCATAAATTCCGCGAGCGGGGAAAGGCCCGCGAAACATCGACGTCGCCTCTCCGTCGATCGCGGACGGTTCGCCCGGCGTCGGATCGATTCGATTGAACAAGCTTATGCCAGCAGGTAAATGTTCTCAGTGTTTGTTAGCGAGCGACGGTAACGGTGACATGATTGCCAGTCGTCTCGCTCTGTTTCGGGTTGCTTGTGGACTCGGATTGCTGTCCTACATTCGACGCTTCCGGTTCCCCACGTCTCCCGACGCACCCCTATTTAGATAGCGCCCGATTAATTGATTCTGGATAATTTCGCTGAGAGATTGCAGCTTTCGAAATAATCTCTGTATTTACTTGTTTCCGCGTATTAATTCCGAATCCGTGAATTAATGCCGGAGTCCAAATAATTTAGACAAAATTACTCGTTTGCTTTGATACACGTCACGATTAGTTGAGCATTTGTAATTGATTCGGGTTTGCTGTGTCTACACATTCGCCGGGAACCACTCAGGAAATAAGTGGATCATCAGATTATTAATTCTGTACATAGATTACTTGCGTCGTGACACCTGTTAGAAAATTATATAACGTATCTTTGGTAATTTGGTAATTTCCTAATCGTGGACCTAATGCTTTCAAAAATGATGAAACTATCTTTGTCAAACAGACTCTTAAGAAAAGCAATAATTGTCATGTACGTACTGTTGTCAGTAATTATTCCAGAAAATGTTCTGCAAAACGATTGACAATCTAAATGTAGGGTCCAGATGTGAGGTTGGACAAGAAGAACGATTTCTATAATGCACGAAGATCCACAG
>CM052097.1:20665921-20684899 GCA_028453745.1 Agapostemon virescens | reverse complement strand
GCAAGATTCAGAAGGGGTATTAAATGGTGGACTGGGTTAGTTGAATACAATTCATTAAGTTCCTTGTGTGCTTCAATTTTCATACTGGAAATTAGCAAGCTTAAAGATGTCCTACCTTTGGCCTGAACCATTTTCTTGTTTCTCATTCTGCGTTTGTGTAAACAAGATTCACAAGATTCAGAAAGGTTAGTAAATGGTGGACTGGGTTAGTTGAATATAATTCATTAAGTTCCTTGTGTACTTCAATGTTTCCATTCTCTACTTGTAAAATTAAAGTAGAATATCGAAAGGCTAGCTTCGAGGTTGAAAATAATTTGTGAACATTATATATGAGCGGATTTCTAAACAAACGCTTAGAGACAACAGGAAGCTCTCAAGATGGCATCTGGAGGACCATAGCCTCTTTAACCCCTGGCATTGTAATTTTAACTTTACATCCACGTGTGTTAGAAATTTTAACTTTACACCCACATGTTGTTTAGATAAAAATGAATTTTTGCGACATAGAATTTTGATGCAGCTCGATCTAAATTGATAATGCCCATACATAATTGGATTTCATCGAGCCCGACTCGGCATTACGATCAAAGAGTAGAAAACAACCGGAACAGCTAACGATTAGACGATTCGCATAAAAAGCTGCAACTGCAACTGAAAAATTAATCGGGAAAATGCCGCGGTAATCGTCGGTAAATAGCGTGTGATCAAACAATGGTAAAAATACGGCCTGGTGTACGGGAGTTTCTCGGACATCGACGGGTAAAATCGAAACGCATCGCGGAGTGTAATCAGGCGCGTGCAATGAGACAGTTCCCGATCCATTTTATTTCATTACCCGGCTACCATTCGTTTCCGAACGAGAGAGAGGCGGCCGGTCTTTTTCCCGTCGAGCGAAAAGCTCTCGTTGGCCGGGGAATTATTCATACGTCGTTTCGAGCAGGGAAACGTTCGGCGTTTCGTCTCTTTCCCGTGCTTTGGCTCGCTAATGACCGTATTTGCGCAATTACCGTGGCACGGTTACGGGTCCCTGTTTCCAACGGAAAACTGCGAGCGATATTAGCGACGGCTGGGGCTGGCCGCGAGTCCGCGATTGTTCGCACGGGAACGGGGCCGACGTCGACGGAAACGCGTCGAATAATGCATTCGGTCTCAAGGTCTCCGTTTCCGTCGGAGCGACGCGCTTCCATCGAAGTTGAAAAGCTTTCGAAGTGCCGTAGTCCCATTTCCGGCAAACCCGACGGACGATTCCGTCGAAACAGCGCAGCGCTAAGGATAATAATTAATGCCCGAAACTTCGGGCCGCGATGAATCGCGAACATCTCGAGACTCTCGAAATTAATCTCGTCCAGTTTTCGACCCATCCCCCACGGGGGGGTGGGACTTTGTCTCCTCTTCGGCGAGAAGTTAGCGGCGATCCTCCGAGGCTGCGTGCCGGACGATGGACGGCGGGAAAATTTGCTTTTTTAAAACGATTAGCCGAACGTTTCGAGCGGCAACGGCCCCGAAACTGGATTAACGCAATTTCCGCGGGGTTTCGAGGTTGGTTCGAGCTAATCTGATTACTTAACGTCAGAACCCGACAAGGGCGAATCGCGGGACGGCTAAGTTTCCCGCGGGATTAAAACGAGTTAATTTAAAGTTTCCCGTTGGCAGCGCCGCGGGTCGAGAGTGTCGTGCGGACGTTCGCGAAGATTTTTCTGTTGCCGGCTAAACAGCCCCGTGATCAAGGGGCTGGTTTTAATCTTATAAGAGTCGCCTCAAAGGTGCCGCGATTTCAATGCAGTTTCGCCGTCGGGTCTGCCTCTTTGTCCGAAATACGCCGTTATATTAGGTGCTCCGTCGATCCTGATGGATTTTATCCTTGCAAACTCGTTGCTTGTACTTGCAGGGTGAAAACAGGAAATCCAAAACTAGTTCCTAGTTCCTAGTTCTTTCTCTATCGAAATGCAGACGCAGACTGATTTTTCTCGGTTCCCTAGAAGTAGAAAATATCTTTGGGGAAAATGGCGGAAAAGTTCCAAGTGGACGTGCCCAAAGCAGTTTTCCGATTTCCTTCGCTTACTTTGTTTGCGAAAAAATATAGAACCATCCTAAACCTTGAAGAACTTCGAAAAAAGGGTAAATGCGTGGGCGACGAAATTCCAGTCGCCTATATACATCATGAATAATATTTTCTGTCGTTGTGAACTCGACTGCAGGCTTCGAAAGTTTCGTGAAATTTTTTGCCGCTAATTAGTGCGTTTAATTAGAGTTCGTATTTCTATTGTATTTCTCTGTTATAGCACTTTTAACGTTTTCAATCGCAAATTTACAGATCTAATAGGTTTACTCGTCTCTGAGAGAATGGTAATTACGGATTCTGCAGGTGTCGTCGAGACCTATTCTTTCGTTAAAATTTTTCATTGAATTCGTGCATTTCAGAGACACGTTCTAAATCTAGGATTTTCATAGTTCTCGATTTCAGAGAGAATTACCGTCGAGCATTTTTAGAACAATTTTGTCAAATTTATTCATCTCATGAAGAGTAGCAAACCGCGAGCTTTGTACAGGTCTTTGAAAGCATTCCCTTTATAAAATTATACAATTAATTCTAAAAACCGGCATTTTAAAGACCCTCTCTAAATTCGAGGATTTGGAATTTCTCAGTTTTAGGGTGTTGCTGGTGGACGGTTTTAGAATTGGCGTAAGGCAATTTTGTCGTGTTCGTTTATTCGATTAAGACTTGTCAGCAACGAGATTTGTACAAACTGTTGAAACCAAATCTTTCAGCAACTTGTACAATTAATTCTAAAAAGAAGCATAGTGGAGATCTCTTCTAAATTTAGAACTTTTTAATTTCTCAGTCTTAAGATATTTTATTAGACATTTTTAAAATTGCTCTAAGGCAATTTTGTCGTGTTCGTTCATTCGATTAAGATTTGTCAGCAACAAGCTTTCTGCAAACCTTTAAAACCAAATCTTTTATCAACTTGTATAATTAATTCTAGAAATAATCGTTGCAGAGACCTGTTCTACATTTACAATTTTTTTAATTTCTCAGTTTTAGGATATTGCTGTTAGACATTTTTAAAATTGCCATAAGGCAATTTTGTCGTATTCGTTCATTCAATTAAAACTCGTCAGCCACGAGCTTTGCCCAAACCTTTAAAACCAAATCTTTCATCAACTTGCACAATTAATTCTAAAAACAAGCATCCTAGGGACCTTCACAGCTGTTCAAAATTTTCACAATAACCCCAAGATAATTTTCTCAAATACATCCACCTAATCACAACTTGTCAGTCACGAACTTTGCGCACATAGGAAATATCAACTCTTCCAACACGAGACGCGCGCATGTGTCGCAAAAATAAAAGAGCGCCAACTGCGTTCGCCATTTGTTCGCCATCTGCAGAAGGGCGCAGCACTGTCTATCGCGTCGTTTATTAGATGATCGACGATCCAAAACACCCGTTATCGCCTCGAAGAAGCTCCTTTCGTTTTCCGTCCGTCCTATTTCGATGACGCCGAGTTCCCAGGCTGGAAACAGAGTCTCGACCGATTTCTCGGACGAAACGGCGCGAGCGCGTTAAAACGGATCCGGCCGACCATAAATACCAGCTACGACGACATTCGTTTCACAGGATACGAGGCGACGGCCGCCATGAATTTCGGGGCTCGGCAGCGTGCGAGCAAGCCGAGTGGGATGCGTTATGAAATTTCCCGCAACCCTGTGCCGCGAAAACTAGCATCCCTTCGCGCCTCGCCGCTCCGCGTCCGTTTCTCCGCGTCCGTTTCTCCGCGTTCGTTTCTCCGCGTTCTTTTTCCCGCAGCTGGAGGTTCAACGACGGCGCAGCCTCGTACGGATTTTCATAATGCAATTACCGGATGTGTGTGTGACGCGAGCCCGTTGCCGCGAGACCGTTCGCTCTCCCACGCGATCTTAACATCGGCGCCAACACCACGGAAAGTCCTATCTTTCGTCGTTTCGAGGGAATCGCGGGGGCGTTGTCCCCAGTCATTACGATTCATTACACACCGATTCGAAAGCGCTCGCTGTAAAGATCGTTCCGAGATTAAACGGCCTTCGGCTGGAGACGTTGCCATTTTTGGTCCCCTTGCATTTTCGGTTACCATGGACGGTTGTGCGGTTCCACGGTGTGCGACGTGTCGCCGATCCGCTGATGCAGGACCGGTGAATCGACAGGACGAAGATCAGTCGAGAAGAAAGTGGCACGCTTTCGAATAGCTGCAAGCATAAACGATAGAGTAATTGTCGAACACATGACACGGCTGGACATTTCTTTGCGTCGTCTGCGGATGTTAACCCTTTCCACTCTGAGCAATTTTAATTCCAAAATCAAGTCATTTCTTTTACGTAGAATAATTACATCGTACATGGTTCATTTTCTTTCTTGCATATTAAATTTATTACTGTTATTTGTACGCACAACTGTTCAATTTTTAACGATTCATTAAATGCAATTATGGTCGGGTAATAGTTGTTTCGAATAATAGTTTGGCAATTTTTAGTGTCTCCTCAGAGATCGATAGCGTTTCTTACTTGTAAGCGATCGTAGATGTAAAGAAGATTTTGTTTCGCGGCAGAATCGATTTCAGTGACTGTCGAATATGTGAGTGCCAAATTTTGTATACCGAAGTACTCGGCTAGCCATTATTCTGCATCATCCGCGGATATTTAGGTATTGGTTCTTTTAAAACACTAGTAGGCAGTGTTTTCCGCGAGTAAACGATTAATAGATTTAAAGAAGCTCTTTTCTCGCAGCAGAATCGATTTCAGTGACTGTCGAATATGTCAGTGTCAAGTTTTTCTACCAAATTACACAGCTGGCCATTTTTGTGCACCACCTACGTATATTAAGCTGTTGGTTCTTTCAAAATGTCACTTGACAACGTTAGATTCCATCGGTCCACATATTTGTTCCTAATATATACAGCGATAATTTTATAATTATGTAGAATAAGGGCGACCTTTTCGATTCCACTGATTTTGAAATATGTTGTCAAAATTATGAATGGCCTAAATGCTGCAACTCCACCGAATTTTCTCGTGGTAAAAAAGAATCTCTGGTAAAAGATGCAAGCCCGTCCCCCGCAAATAAATCGACAAAAGGATGCCGCCATTTTCTTCTTTCGGAAAGGAAATATTTTTATAAGAAATTGGCAGTAATTGCCAATTTGTGCCAATGTCAAATGCCAAAATGTGCTTTCTTTGATACACCTTCATCTTTTGTAGAACCAGAAAACGCAGTAGCCCATGCGTTTTTTCATCTTGCGGCGACCGTGCGGCAACGTAATTGCGGTCTGAAGTACTGTAAAGTAAATTAAGCAATGCGCTCTTGTTTTAAACGTAATTGCGACGACGTATATAGTAATTCAGACTGCAATTACGTTGGCCACCGGTCGCGTTATAAAAAACCAACGCACATTGCCAGACTTTAACACCAGGTTTACGGAGCGCTAAAAGCGACTATTCCACTATATTGTATAAAAATAAGAATATATCCGTACACAATGTTTAGCTATTTTTTTCTTAATCCTAAAATAAATCTAAATAAATTATTATTAAGAGAGCACATTTTTGACAAGCCCAAATCGGTTGTTAAGTTATCCTTTTTAAGAAACTCGACTTTAAAAATGCAGCGAATTCCGACGAGTCTGACCTCTGCTTACCGTTTCTACTTATTTTATTTACTCTTCGAGGCGTTCTCGAATCACCGCCCGGTCGCTTGCGCAATGACTTCAAAAACACTCTGTTCGCCGAAGGTGACACAAGTAAATAGAAAAAGAAATAAGAAAAGAAGTAGAAAAAGAAAATAGATCTGCACGCGTAAACAAGTTGAAAACGTAGAAACATATTTTCTTAGAAAATTCGTGACGCGCATATTATTACCGATTCCCCTTCTCGCAAATATTAACGCCGAAGAACTGGGCGAATGTTCTTCCTCTCTCTCCAAAATCCAACCCTTCCACTCAACCTGTGCTACCAAATCAGAAATACCGGCTTGCGATCGAAAGGATTTTCCGAAAATCCGGAAACCAAGATCGTAGATCTTCGAACAAGTTCTTATTTATCACGGCGCGTTATCCTGCCGCGCAAAAAGCCGCATAGCTTTCTATCTGCGGCAAAGCCGAACTTTAGGAGGCAAGACGAGAGTAATAATCGCAACCAGATTCATTCGAATAGCCCCGGTACATTTCGGGCGAAAAAATTCGCAACAAACAACCGCAACGAGACCCGGGCTCCGGGCCGGTCTGCGAAAGGAGAACGATTTCACAGATCGGTCGGGATTTAATTAACGAAATCTTGTCGGACGGATCCTCCGCTTTTTTCCCGAGCGGCTCCTCTCTCAGGCCAACAACAGGGGCAACGTCAAATTTTTCCCCGGCTACGATTCTCTTATCGTCGCGCGGCGGCGCCGCACTGATTTATAATGCCGCTTAATTAATGGAATAATTACGGCCGCGTAATATCACGCGCGGTTTTTCGGTGTTTCTCATTATTCACCGGCTCTCCCGCGGTCGGTTCGCGAGATACGGCAGATACGGGAGAGACGCGGCTGATTAGGCGAAATTTCATTTGGCGGCCGGCCGCGTCGCGATAAAGCCTCGTTCGCGGTTTTCTAAGCCGCGGCAACATTAACCGTATTTATTACCGCGCCGCGTTTTCGCGCTCGGCTCACCGGTACACCGGCCCGAAAACGAACGGGATTTCTTCGTTTTTCTTTTTTTTTTTGGGTGTGTGTATGTGTGTGTGTGTGCAGTGGGCCCAACGGGTCTGCCGGCGCACAATTTCATTAGAGCCGACGTTCCCGACTTTCGCGCGTGTCCCCGACGCGCATCAGTTCTAATTCTCGAGTTTTCGACCGGACTATTTCGAGCCACCGGGAGCTTGTCGCCGCTCGCAGATGCGACCGCCGCGAGATTTATCGCGCGGAATCGTACCCGCGCGCTTCCAATTAACTCCCGAGTAATTCCTGACCGGGTCTGACTGCTTTACGAGGGCCCGCGGGCTTCCTGGTGCCGCGCGGAAACAATGCTCGACGCGCGCGTCTTCGAGCCGAATTTTCATCTTCTTCGAATTTTTCCCGTGTTTTCGACCAGTTTTGCGCATTCCGTCGACGTTCTCGAAATTCGGAATTGCATTCACTTTGACGCTAGGCTCGTGGGGTAAGTTGAAATAGCGCTGCAATACCGTTAACCCTCGCACTCGAAGCTGTTTCAACTCGAAAACCAAGACGTTCTTTCTGACTTGGAATATTTTCATTCTACCTGATCTATTTTATCTTTTGGATATGGGTTCATTAACTATCATTCGTTTTTACAACGATTACATTTTTATTTCAATTAAATTTACAGCAGTTGAATTATTTATTATTATACATTATGGTGTGGCAATTTTTAGTGGTGTTTCTTAGTCGCTGTTAGAGTGTAAAGGGTTAATTCACGATTTCTGAGATTGCAAAGGTGCATGCATCACTTGTGTTCTTGGGTAAGGTAAATGGTTGAAAGTTTGGTTAGACAGGAACCTGTTGTTCTTATAAAGTAATATGAAACAGTCACTTTTATGATTCGTTGATAAAACTGCAACAGGTTCAAGAATTGCACCTTTCTTTTCATAACGATCTCTTTAGACTGCAACTACAATTTTGTTTTTACTATTCTCTGGGACAAACACGAGGAGGTACAATTTCTGTCCAAGGCTCAACAAAACTAAGAAAATTGTCATGCATCTTCTTAGAGGCGTTTGGAAAAGAAGTTTCGATCTTCAGATCTATAATAGTCTCGCCCAAGATCTCCACTAAATTCAGAATCGCAGTTAATGCCCGAATACTGTTAGTTTACGATTCCTGAATGTAAGAGTTATTGTAAATAATAGTAAGGGAATTTTTACTGTCTCCTCAAAGGCGTCATTGGAGCGCTAAGGGTTAAGATTATCCCGATCAGCGTATTACATAAGTCGTGCGAATGGCTCGAAGGCTGCTCGAGCTTGTTTACGTTTTCGGCCCAAAATACTCGAACGTAAATCGTAGGTTAAGGTTAACCTATACTCTATTTTGGAGAACCCTATAGACCAGAGACGATCGGAGACGATTTAAAGTCTGTCGATAAAGGAAAGCGACTTTTAGCGGCGAATTAGATAAAAATCACGCAAACCAAAGATTCGAGGGCAGTAAAGGGGTGCGGAGGTCGTGTCGAGGGTAGAAGGAACGGAAGAGAAGTGTAGGAGCCGGGAAATATCGGCCTCGCCAAGAAACTGAACGGAAGCTGAAGGCTGCATTTATTAAACTGAGCTCGGACGTGTTTCTGCTCTCCTCCCTCGATTTCACGTGCCACTTTTCTTCCCTTTTCCCGATCCTATTTCTCGCGTCCTTTTTCCTCTCGCTGTTGCGCGTGTTCGCGCTTAGCGTAAAATAGCGACTGGATACCCTCTCGCTACTCTTGCCCCGTTGTCTCGCGTCTTCGTCTTCATCTTCTCGAACTTGCGCCATCGTCGACGCGCCTCGGAATCCCTTGGACGACGTCGACGGCGTCGCGACGCTGTCCCGCGCGAACTTTGCTTTCGCCAGAATTCCCGAAGACGGAACGGAGACTGTTTGTTCGATGGGAGTTCGCCGATGTCTTTCGACTTTACATCGGGAGCAGATGAAAACTCGTAACAATACGTTCCGACTCGGTGTCGGACGCGCCGAGCGCTCCGTGTGGCGCGCCGAGAGTTTAATCATCGAACGAAAGACGCTTCTTCGTCGTGGGAGATCGGGTCGCTGCTGACCCGTTTTGTGCTTCTTCTTACTCTGTACTTGCCACTTGGCTCTTGGGAAAATCGTGATGCGTTATTCTCTGAGATATTTATATATTGTTGCGCGTTCTCTGCTCTTCATTGAGCGAACGACTTGGCATCTTGTTTATTTAATAAATACGTTTGTAGGAGTTAATAACTATTTATAACCGGAGTACAATTTGTACAATTGTTGTACAATTTGAAGAGAAAAATTTCGAGTTTGCTCGATTGTCTGTCGGTGCAACAGTTCCGCGACAACCCCGAGAACTTCGATTATTTTCTTAAGGGCTGTTCATCATAATTCTTCATTATGGCGACTACGTATAGACAATCGCCGTAACATTATCATCATTATGTTATTTAATATTTGAACCTTTTCGGCTGCCACGTCGATGAAACTATTTGTATGGTTCTTAACCCCTTGCCCTGCAACAACGAGTCAAACTCGTGGTCAAGATTTCGAACAGAATTTTTTAAACACGTATTTCCTTAATTTTCTTTAAACCGAATTAACATTCTATTTAATCTCCCATATTCTTTGGTAACTACAAATTTGACTTTTCTTTTTGTCATTTCGCGGAGGATAAAGGAAATCTAGTCACTGTGATCAGAAAATAAATTGTAGGCCAAGGGGTTAACTGAACTTAAAAGTTGTATGTGTTCGTTGCACTGAATTTCATGGTGGTCCAGAAAGTTCAAGAAGGTTAAAAGATCTCTCAATTTTTATTTTATTTAACGTTTTCCCTTTTGTGGAATTTTTGCGGTTTCTAATTGTGGAAAAGCGTTTACTGCTCGTTTTAAATAAACTATTTATTTTTAATAAACGACTTGCCGGAATAAAGGAAACTTGCGATGGCGGATTTTGTGCGATAATTTCAAACAATGAAGTGTTTCTTATTTATGGGCCGCGAATCCTCGTACATTTGTAATTATTACGGACAAACGTGAAGGGTTTGAACGTACAAGAGTACACGATGCGCAGATCTCAATGCGGAATAGAAATCGTCCGCGTCAAGAAGTAAGAGCCAAACAGTAATGTGTTTCTTGGTTGGAAAATCAAATCAATAAATTTCGCTCGTTCTCACGATCAAATCCGCGGGCGGCAGAGACCAATAACAGCGAAATCCTGGTCCCCAAAACAGCAAAGAACAGCGATCCATCAAACCCCGAAAAGTCGGCGCGATGGAACGAGACCAAACGGTGCCAGAAATCTCGTTACCGCGACCGAAGGGGACCGGTGATGGGCGCGGTAAGTGCCGCAAAGGAGAAAACAAAGTGGAAACATGGGAAATGTATAGCAACCGATCTGCGGAACTTAGGGCAACGTGAGAATTATCTGCGTCGACTACAATAAATAGAAACTAACACGGGGACATATTCGGATGCGAAAAGCCAATTTTGATGAAACTTATGCAAGTTAATAGCTTTATTATTTAAGCAAAAAACTTTTGTTAAAATTTTCTTGTCCGACTACATTTCCCATTGAAATGTAATTTATTATGAAAAATAAATTCAAATTTTTTCGACCTCTGGTTTCCGAGATATCTCAAAAATACCCCAACTTTGATGGCTGTTTTCACCCCTTCAAAGTGGATGGTTGCCGATTAAAAAAGAAAACGTATGAAATATTTTTCAAAGAACTATAAGCTCCCATAAGTTTTATTAAAATGGGATTTTCGCATCTGAATATGTTCCCTTTAAGCAGAAATATATACTTCCCGAGCTGTAAAACTGTCTCGACGGTCTTCTAAGTCTTCTAGGTCTTCTAAGATATTTTTATTCTACGTGATTTATTTCGTCTTATGCACATGGACGTTCTTTATTATTACTCGCCTTCGCAATAGTTAAACATTTACAAATTCAGAATGAAATAAAAATTTAAAAAAATAAAATGTATAATGTAGAATACTCCTGCCACCTTCTTTCACTTTCTAGATTACCATCAACTTTTATACAATGAATATATCATTCATTGTCAAATTCATTGTCTAAAATTCATGTAGACATGATATAAATAATTACGTCACCTATATATGAGTAACATGGCAGTCAAACTGTTAAAGAACGACAAGAATCGACGGACAGATCGAAAATAATTCTGCCTTGCCATTGGATGCTTTATCTCGAGAAGCAACCACTGGATCTAGAAACAAAGCGACAACTGGAACCCCATTTTTGGTTCTTCTATCGCTACGAATCCCCTAAAAGTCGTCGCCAGTGGAATGGGACCGAACGGTACCAGAAATCTCGTTACCGCGAGCGAACGGGGGGTTGACCCGGCAATGGGTACTGCCGAAAGCGAGAGAGAGTGACGCAAAGGAGGAAACATAGGGAGGTCGCAGGAAACGGAAGGAACAACCAGGGGTCATCGTTCGGATAAACTCGTTAGCGGCTCGGGGTATCGTCCAGGGAAAACAGCGAGCAGTCCGGTGGTCGAGTTCGCGAATAACGTAGACGGAGGGTTTCTGGCTCTGGGCCGGCGACGCTTAAAAAAATTGCACGAGACCGAGAAAGTTCGTGGCCCGGGGTGAAATTGATAACGGGGCAGGGACCCCTGCGGCGGCTAGAGAGAGAGTGGATTTCGCCGGCTAATTAAGAGATACGCGTCTGGTAGGCGGCCATTAGGAGCCGGACGACGACGCCGCGCGGAGAGCACCCCCTGACACGCCGGTCTTGTCCCGTAAACGGCGCTAAACGCTCGGTTTTTCGATGCGCCACACATCGCGGTTGTCTCGTTAGCATAGGGAGCGCACCTTCGGGGTCGGGCAGAATCGTTTCCAGGCGGTTTCGCCGCGCCGCGCCGACTGGAAACGATCCACGGCAGTCGGTATGCTAATACGGGGGACTTAATTACAGTCTCATAATGAATCAGTCACGCCAACGGTTCGTCTACGTCCTATCCGAGGGGGCACACACGATTGTATTGCCTTGATTAATTGTTCTGTCCTCTCCGCAGTGCTCCGGCACCGACCTCCTCCTACTCCTCCTCGACGAGGATCCGTCGCGTGTATCCTCCACCGACGGAATAAACGATCAACCGATACCACGGCGCAGGCTATTCGTCATTACACCAGATATTTCGGTGATCCATTTCGTTCGACCACCGGCGTCCCTTCGATCTGATTTTCGGCCGATCTCGAGCCTGGCCACCTCGCGGACGTTGATAGGAAACTGTCTCGATAGTTAGGCTAACCTTCTTCTACGAGGAATTTTGTTGATACGTTTTGGACGACTCTCGTTGCTCCTTTGACTGAGTTTTCGTGACATTTCGGGTCTGGGTAGCTTGTAGAAGTTGCTAGGAAGCTGTCGCAGTTCTTAGACTAACCTTTTTCTATATACAATTTTGTTGATTCATTTTGTTCGACTCCCATTGCTCCTTCGACCAGGTTTGCATGCTAATTCGACTCTGGAAAGCTTGCAAGAATTGCTAGGAAGCTGCTCCACTACTTAAACTAACCTTTTTTTGCAAATAATTTTATTAATGCATTTTGTTCGACTCTCATTGCTCCTTCAACCAGATTTTCATATAATTTCGACTGTGGGCAGCTTGCAGAAATTGCTAGGAAGCTGCCTCACCATTTGGAGTAATCTTCTTCTTAAACGAATTTTGTTGATTCATTTTGTTCGACTCCCGTTGCTCCTTTGACCAGGTTTTCGCGCCATTTCGACTCTGGGAAGCTTGCAGAAATTGCTAGGAAGCTGCTCCACTACTTAAACTAATCTTTTTCTACAAAAAATTTTATTAATGCATTTTGTTAGACTCTCGTTGCTTCTTTGACCAGTTTTTCGCTCCATTTGTACAAAGTATTTTATTAGTCCATTTTATTCGACTCTGATGGCAGCGTCGCCAAGTTTTTCAAGTAATTTCGTCTCCTGGCAGCCTGCAAGAATTGCTAAAAAACTGCCCCACAACTTAAACTAACCTTTTCCTACAAACAATTTTGTTGATCCAGTTTGTTCGACTCTCATTGCTTCTTCGATTAGACTTTCGTATAATTTCGACTCTGGGAAGCTTGCAGAAATTACTGGGAAGCTGCCTGGCTGTTGAGACTAACCCTTTTGTACATAGTATTTTATTATTCCATTTTATTCGACTCTGATGGCAGCGTCGCCAAGATTTTCAAGTAATTTCGTTTCCGGGCAGCTTGCAAGAATTGCCAGGAAGCTGCTCCACAACTTAGATTAACCTTTACCTACAAACAATTTTGTTCATCCATTTTGTTCGACTCCGGGCAGCTTGCAAAAATTGCTAGGAAGTTGCCCCACAACTTAGACTAATCTTTACCTACAAACAATTTCGTTGATCCATTTTGTTCGACTCCGATCGCAGCGTAGTTAAGCTTTTCAAGTAATTTCGACTCCGGGCAGCTTGCAAGAATTGCCAGGAAACTGCTGCACAACTTAGATTAACCTTTACCTACAAACAATTTTGTTCATCCATTTTGTTCGACTCTGATGACAGCGTCGCCAAAATTTTCAAGTAATTTCGACTCCGGGTAGCTCGCAGAAATTGCTACGAAGCTGTCTGACTGTTAAGACTGTTAACCCTTTTGTACGAAGTATTTTGTTCGACTCCGATAAGCTCGCAGAAACTTTTGGAAAGCTGTCCGGAGGAGGCGTTCGAGGACAACCGTTCGCGAATTATTCACGTTGTCGGAGGGGCTTGAAAAAGGAAAATGAATACCGTGATCCAGGGTAGGAGGGCGGGGGGTTGCTCGCGTGCTCGCGTAAACCCGGTACGGAATAAATTACGGGAGCGGCGGCCGGGAGGCAGATAAAGCTTCTTCCCCTTTGCCGATTAATAGTTCTGTCAATAAGATTAATCGAGCGTTGATTTTCCGTGTGGTTTTCAGCACGCTGAGGTGGAGGATGGAGGAGCTGGAGACGTTGGAAAGCACGGAGTGCCCTGAGTGCCCCGGCCCACCCCCGGAGTTCCGGTTGCCGCCACCACCCCGGCCACCCTTCCTCACCGACGGCACCTTTTGCTCGGAGGAACCCCTCACCGAGATCGAAGATTGCGTCGCCATCCCGGTGAGTTCGATTTATCCATTATTTCATCGATTTTCTGTTTTTTTTTTTTTTTTTCGAAACACAGCCCCGGCGCGCGCTTTCGACGCATCGAACGCCGTCGACGCGAGGGGTGGAAAAACTTTCACCCTCGTTTCTCGGTCGAAACTTTACGACATTAGCCAACGCCATTCGGTGAATCGGCTTTTCTTGAATATTCCATCGACCCTTTGTTAATTCCCGATCGAACTTCGGTTACTGTATAATCTTCGGTTCGATCTCTCCCCGGATTACAACGGCTTCGAACTTCCGAACTCGTAAGTCTTTGTACTGCATGTAATATTCTGTAACGGGAGAGTTCGTTTATTCGCGCGTTCGCATACAAGTCGCCAGACACTTGCTCGCTGCTACGGAAATTGTTTACAGCTACTGCAACAAGTGTAAGCGCCAAACAGTACTTTCTCTCTTTCTCAATTCATCGATTCTCTGCCTATTAGGTTAACTTGCCGATTTTTCTCATAAATGCATTAAATCTATTCTCTGGTATTCTGCATTCTGAATTTTTACAGATGCATTTAACGCGTAACCAAATATTTAAATATTATTACAATTTATTTGCTTCGTTCTATAACTACATTTTCTATAACGTCTCATTCTTTCTGAGCTATAGAGGGTGGTCCACGCAATTGTTTCAAATCATAACTCCGTTATTATTGCATTTACGAAAAAATGCCACAGGAGAAAGATAAACGGTTCGAAGAGTACTACATCCTGTAGGCCTTTAAATTTTTTGTAGATAGCAGTGCATGTGCAATTAACAATTGCATCATTTCTTTAAATAGAAATGCATATCTTTTTTTACACGGATCGATTCTTCTGTTCATTCAAAAAAATTATTAGATCTCGAGATATTTTCAAGAAATGTCTTTATTCTTATGTCTTATTCTTAGTTTTCGTACTCGAGTTACAATTGTTAATTGCACATGCACTGCTGCATCTAAAAAAAATTTAAAGGCCTACAGATGTAGTGCTCTTCGAACAATTTATCTTTCTTCTGTGGCATTTTTTCGTAAATGTAATAATAACGGAGTTATGACTTGAAACAATTGCGTGGACCACCCTGTATATGCTCTTTTATAAACCGACTATAAAATATATCTTCCCAGCGGATTATACGTGGCACGGAAACGTATTCTCATTGCGTCTTCTCTCAATCGAAGCTAACGATTGTTATATCGTGTAAAAGTACATAACAAACGAATTACATGTGGTTCGAATGATTAAAATCGAACTCCGCTCGGAGGCATTGCAATCCAGTTTAAGTTGCACCTACGATCGTTAGAATTCGCAGGATGTCGTGAGCCGGCGAAGGCAATTTTTCAATTTGAAAAATAGTTTGAAAGCGATGGACCCGAGGGTGGGGGGAGGGTCCAGGAGAAGGCACGCGCGAGTTAATGAAACGGAATCGCAGCGCGAAATCGAGACGGCTCGGGTAAAATAAAAATGGCTGATCCAACGGCGGAACAGGTGGCACAGAAGAACGGCTAGGAAAGAGAGAAACCGTGACGCGGTTCCACGGTTGCCCGATTCATATCGGAGGATTTTACAGCGGGATAAATTCCGGGCGCTCCCTTATCCGGCGCCAGCGAATTGAATCGGGAGCTCGCCGGACAAAAACCGTTCCCGCGTCTCCGTTAATCTTCGCGTTGCTTCTTCTATGGCCGAGAGGATGGTTGCCTAACAAAGCATTATACCCGGAATCTTGGCTCGATCTTCGAGACACTCTTCGTGGCACGGTCGGAACAGCGAGCGCCAGAGGGTTGAAACCTAACAGCTCTCTAAGTATTGTTACGCGTCTTGACAGGGCTCAGCAATATTAGCGAGCCGTAGTCTAACACGCGTCTCACCGCACTTGTTAGGTGGTGTGAGAAAAGAATAATAATCGGGTGACCGGTAAACGAATTTTGTTTCTAAACTTGTGAACTTTAACACTTTGCCGGCCGCTCATTTTTCGCAACGCCATTACTAGAATCTAGAATCATCCGCGGAAAAAGATTTCAATAAAAGACGATCTGGTAAATTGGGAGGGGAAAACAGTTGCAACTAATGTTCCTTAATCGTCAAATGTTAGTCTGCAATAATGTGTCTACATATCAGCCCATAATTATGAAAGTGGTCTAAGTCAAAATTTAAAAAGAAGAGTTTATCAGTTACTTCACAACACATTATTTTAAACTAAATTGATTCAATATAATTGTTATGATATTGTCAAAAATGAATCATTAGATTAGTGGTTGTAATTTCAATATTATATGGAATTCATTCAGTGTTAATTATGAAAGTGGTCTAAGTCAAAATTAAAAAGAAAATGAGTTAATCAGTTATTTCACACCACATTATTTTAAACTAAATTGATTCAATGTAATTGTTATGATATTGTCAAAAATGAACCAGTAGATTAGTGGTTGTAATTTCAACATTATATGGAATTCATTCAGTGTTAATTATGAAAGTGGTTTAACTCAAGAATTTAAAGAAATTATATAAACAATTTAAAATGGCACGTGGCCCTCTTTGGCGCATTTTTCAACTACATAATAAGTCAACAAATTACAATAAAAACACGTAATGGCTTACAGTGATGCTTGTTTAGGCCAAAATCGTAATATTAAAGTAATATAAATTAATTATTTATGTTTCTTCCTAATGCGAGTATTTCACTCGATACAATCCCTCAACGGATGTGATCTACGGGGGTGAGAGGGGGCCGTAGGCAGAGGCCAAGGAAAGAATTCCAATTAAAGTTGCTCGGAGTGATCGCGGGTCGCGAAGCCTCGCGTGTGTTTCCAAACTTTCGAATAAGTTGCGGCCGCCGAACGCCGCGACAAAACCTTTGAAATTCCCCGCGGATTCAACGACGCCGAAAGGCTTCATTTCTCCTCGCTGCGCCCCGATAAATCGCGGACAACGATTAATCCCTGGGTCTTCGGCTGTTCGAACCGTTGTCGTGTTTCTTCTAACAGCGGGACATTCTCCGGTAGCAAACGTCGTCGTTTCCTCGGATGTACAACATTCTTTCCGTAACTGTCGCGCGGCAGTCTCTGAGATACGACAGTTACGGAAGAGGCGCAGCGGTAACGTCGCGTCAAACGCCATCGCTTCAGGTTCGGTGCGTTGTACGGTAAAATCGTTTCAACTGCTCGAACAATTATGCGAATAACTAACCAACGAACCAACTAACCAACCAAATAACTAACCAACTAACTGTAAACGATGAGCGCAACTTTTGGAGCCCGTGTGGCAGTTGATGCGTTAGCTTGCGCTACAGTTTATTTCACGATTGCAGTGATTAGAGACTTTCCGTTGTTCGATCGTTACATAAACTACGGACAATAAAACAAATTTGTATAATAATATATTTATTTGCATTATGAAAACGGGGGTTTAAGCGCTGCTACGTGACGCACTTTTAAAGCTTCCATTTGTTACTACGTCGAATTACTTTGATTTTTTATAGCTTTTGAGGTTATTGTTTCTGCAGACAAGGTACGAAAGGAAATTAATAACAAATATTTTTGTGAGACTGTTTTGAGAATCTTCCTGACGAGTACGTCTCGATGTTACGTAATCAATAGTAATCCATAAATCAGATACATAATCAAGATCTCGAACTGACTCCTCCAAACATTTATTGTCTTAAAAATAAAAGAATTTATTTAAAATAAAAAAATTTCTCTGTAAAGAGAAATAACATTTTATGTAATTGTTGATCGTATACAATCATTGGAGAATAACTACGCATACAATTATTACAAATTTGCTTGTTCTTTTTGTCTTTCCACGGAGGGTAAATAAAATCTAGTCGCTGTCATTGTAAAATAAGTCGTAGGCCAAGGGGTTGATTGACAAACTACGATCCCCGTATATCTTGTCCGGCCGCGTTTCGTCAACTCGAAGTAAAATAGCCGAAAATTTAGGACGGAGGTGTTTTGGCACGTCCCCCTTGAAGATTCCATTCGCGAAAGATCGTTAGGGAAGATTAGCGCAGGATTCGTCGCGGTGCAAATCGACGGGGAACATGGAACGTGGCAAAAAGCGAATGGCAAGCCTCTAGTAGAGGGATCACGGGGATTGACGTTAAAAGCGGGCCCGGCCGCGAAGAATAATCACGGGGAAGCTGGTTGCCGGTTGGATCGGGAAGAAACGCAAAAAGCCAAGCGAAGCTTCGAGCGTGTAAGTTTCCGACGGGCGACCATGTTTCTGTTATTGTCTTTAGTCGGACGCTTAAAAAGCCGCATTTACAAGCGACAGGCGCCATCAATCTGCCGAGTAGGACGACGACGCCGGCGCTTTTTCACGATGCTCGGGGTAAAAACGGGAGCCGGCCTATTAATAGAGAACACGTGTCTCCTCGTCGACCCGTGAACCCCGGGACCCATTATCGCCCAGCGATTTTACATCATTACGCGTAATTGGAGGATCTTCGCCGACCCCGACATTTATCTTCCGTTTCGTTTCGATTAAACGACCGAGCGCGCGCGCGAGCGAGCGGATGTTCCGTGTGGGAAACCGGGATCGCCGGTGGCCGGATCTCTAGAAACGGCAGACGGGACCCGCGCAAAATAACGACGAAACGACACCGACGACACCACCCGGCCCCGACGCAGAGAATAATTTGTACATCGGGCGACGCGCGCCCCGAACCCGCGTATAGATAAGCGAGACTCCCGCGCGAGGGGGGGTGTGGGAACGTGATTTTACGGGAAATCGCTTTAATCGCAGCTCCCTCGCAACACACCCGTTATTTGCAGCCCCGTTTATAATTTCTAATTTCGAGCCCAGCCGCGTTATATTAAATCACTTTAATATCGAGCAGTGTCTCGCAGCGAGCGAGAGTTTAATCTAAAATAATTATTTTGCGCGGGAGGCGCTCAGACCGAGCCGGCCCCGGCTGGTTACACCGCCACGAGACACCCATGCACACATACACACATACACAGATACACTTCCGCAAAACACCTACCCCGTGACACCCACATTGCACACTGTGCGCGCGATTCTCTCCATTTCTCTTACTGCATCTTTCTCTTTTTCATACACATTTTCTTTCTCACGCTCTCTTTTATTCTTTCTTTCTCATACACACACTCTCTCTCTCTCTCTCTCTCTCTCTCTCTCTCTCTCTCTCT
>CM052097.1:20653761-20665821 GCA_028453745.1 Agapostemon virescens | reverse complement strand
CTCTCTCCTTCTCTCCTTCTCTCCTTCTCTCCTTCTCTCACTTTCTCCTTCTCTCACTCTTTTATTCTCACCTTCTCTTCTTCTCTCGTTTCTCTGGTCTCTTCTTCCCCATGTTTCTACCACCCTCTATCTCTTCCTCCCTCTGCCTCTTCCTCCCTCTGCCTCTTCCTCCCTCAGTCTCTTCCACCCTCAGTCTCTTCCTCCCTACAATTAAGAACGTCCCGTGATATAAAGTATCCTTGGCGCTTATGAGCAAAGTGTCTAGGCGATTATTTTACAAAGTGACAACGATTACTTACAAAGTCTCGTTGATGTTTCAATTTAACATAAGAATGGGGTGCAAAATTCTGCAGTATTTGTACAATTTCGTCGGTTTATGCCGATGAAAGTGTATACATATTTCGGCTCGGTTTATTCCCAGCCTCTAGATTGATCCCAAGCAGAATCGTGTAATATCGTTGTTCAAGGACTGAACAACCCCCTCTGTCTCTGTTTCCCATCCTCCCAACCCCGAGCACATGCAAATCCCGCGACTTTCGAAAGGAGAGACCCGTCGACGGTTTTTGCACCCGCTCGTCCGGCTTTACGGGGCGTTAAACGCATCGGGCGCCCCTTAATTGAATTCTCCAACACCCTCGTGCACCACCCCCGACCTGCTCGTCGGACGCAGCAGTAACTACCGAAATAGCAGTAAACATTTTGTCCGTCTCTCAGCATTCCTTGACCGAGATGTTTCTACAGCAACCCCTCGAGATCTTGCCCTTCGCCACCCTTTCTTCGCCATTGTCGATCTCCGACGACGTTCTCCGGTGTACCTTCGCTTTTCCTGTGCCTTCCGTTTCTACCGAACGACCCTAAGAATTTTTAGTCGTTTCCACCAAACGAATTATTTTCAGCGGTCCAAACGGTTGAATCGAATAATATACTTTATGTTTATTATTGCGAACCGTGTGGAAACTTTGTGGACCTATTAGAAAACGGTTTAATTCCTCCATATAATTTAATTATTAATTTTATCAGGCCTGTAGATATTAAAATGAAGTTTGTCCATACGTGGCGATAGCTGTCGATGTAGCTAGTTTCGAACCGCGTCATTGACGCCATTTTCTTGTTTCGATCATGAACGATGGATCTTGAAAAATTCTTAAATACTCGTCGGTCGGTAAAGTGTTACAACTTAATACAATTCTTATTGTAAGGTATACATCATTAAAGAAGTACATCCGAAAATTTCTGATGAAAACATTTTTATAAGTTCAATAATTGCGAAATAAAAAACTAGAGACCAGTCAAAATGTTTGGTAGTTCTACTGTTGATCCTCGGTCAATAAATTATCTCAACATTATCAATTAGGCAGCTTAATTTTCCACACACTCGTGAGGATTATTGAACAACCGATATGGGTATCATTATTTAAAAAATTAGAGACGTTGCAGAAACATTTGTTACCATGATATTACTTGCATAAAATTGGGAATAGTTTTTTCGGCATGGTGTCTACGAATTGTCAGAGAGATAGGAAAAATAGCTACCGATATATAGCTGGGAAGTATAGCTACTAATGGGCAGTACTTCGAATAAAATATTTTATATCTTTTCAATATATAATAAAATAAAATATATAAATAAATAAAATAATACAATACGTGTATCTTTTATACAATAAAAATTCCAGTTTCATATTTACATAGAATTTGCGAACGAAATACGAAACTATTGTTAGTCGTCTAGTCGAGACTCGAAAGAAAATTGTACAGAAGCGAATGAGAACGAGAATACGGGATTATTTCCGTCTAATGGTCGGTAAGGGATGAATCATAGGGAATGAAGTTCAAGGATGAGTAATAGTAGGCAGAATGATGAACCGAAGATAGAAAGACGAACTGAAACGTTTAAGTTACACGAGTGATCCCTATATCTAGAAAATCTTATCATTGGTATACGACACTTTCCGCCATAGAATTATTAAAATACAATTGCAAAATCCACCTACATCTGTCTTTTAAAAGTCAAATTCTTTACAATTTTTCGATTAGCCAAACCCGATACGATCGTTAAAAAATTAGACGTTGAATAAGTTAGTCAAGGACGATTTTAAATCGACCTTTTTTTACCAGATCTTCGCCGATCTATAACTAGATAATTTAGTTGTAACAATTTTTACAAATTGCTTCGTGACACCTTGTACAGGAATTTCGCGTAAAATGCCACTCCTCCGTGCCCGAAATGTTTCACATATTTTAAAAACTCGTCAAAATGATTAGAAACTGCAGTTACATTGATTTCTTGTCTTAATCATAGACAATGAAGTTCAAGGACGACTAATAGTAAATAGAATGACGAACCGAAGATAGAGAGACGAACTGAAACGTTTAACACGTTGAGTGCGGAGCCATTTTATTTACCTTTAAACGGAAATAATGGAACTGTGCATAAACAAAAGGCTTAGCCCATTTGTGCTTTTCTGTTTCAATCGAATCTATTGAAATAGTGCGAATATTTCTTAATACTGTATGAATTATCTATAACATATTAATTTGTAAATTTGATACCGTCAATCCCCAGGGATTGACATAGCATTCAACGTGTTAAGTTACACGAGTGATTGCTATAGTTGGAGAATCTTATAATTGGTACACAAAAATTCCAGTGTTAATGTTAAATGCTACAAAAATTCCGGTTTCACATTTACATACCCACACGATGTTCAAACGTATATTGTACACAGTGTTAAAATTTTTAACCCTTAAAATCAGGGATAAAAGGGAAGAGAAATAAGAAATTTTATACTAACGAACATTCTTAGACTGAAAGCCTGGGATCCATAGGCGGTGGAACAGATGCCATTTTAGCGGTAGACTTCAGCATTTTTGCGTTTACGCAAACAAACTCGAGTTGCGGAAGAAGTTGGCTAAAATAGTTCGTTCGTAATTAGACTGCAAAGCTAACAGGATGTCTACCGGAAATTGTAACAATGCCGTTCACTAGTCTGCAATTTTGGCCGTTGTAAACCTCGACAAAACCAAAATCTAAAATATCTTTGAATTTTAACAGCGCTCCAATCAGTCGTTTTCCGCTGCATCCAGCAGCCACGTACCACAGCGTTTCCCTCTTTAAGTACAAATATCGCGGTGGCCAGGAATTAAAGTTCGCAACCCCGGCAAACATTTCCGCTGGCCAAAGAAAAACATCAAACCGGCGGGTCTTTATTCAGTGGCATTTTCCGTAGACGAGCAAACATCCGCAGTCTACTTACGGCTGCGCAGACAAAACGTCTGTCAAGAACGCGCGGAAGAGTTGTCCTCTCCGGTGGCTCTTTGATTTTCGAGTCCCGCAGATCCATCAGGTCGCTCGAAGCACTCGGCCGTGTCTCTTTCTCCTGATTTACGCAAAGTTTGTTTTCGCGATGCGCAAGAGGGCTCTGTTTCTAGGGGCAAGAGAAGAGAACGGGAGGAGAAAAGAAGGGAGAAGGGAAACGGAGCGAGGAACGGAGACAAACGGAGAAAAAGAGAGAGGGTTCAAGCGTCCCGGAGAAGTTCCGCCGAGAAAGAACTGGAGAGAAGCCAGCGCGGAAGAGTCTCCGGGCAAAGAATCGTTCCATCTCCGACGTGGAAAAAGCTTTTGGGGGCGCGAGGCAAGGGAGCGGAAGAATTAAACAGTGGGCTGGGAACAGGAACGGGGAAACGAGCCGGATGATAGTAATTAAAAAGCAGCAGGAGAACACAGTCCGCGTAAGTTGTTTCGAGTTTATTAGAGGACGATACAGTCGCGCGATATTTATTAAGCCACCCTCTTTCGTGCTCGGCGGCCGCGCGCGCGTTGCTCCGCAACCCCCTCGAGCCTGTGCCCCCGCGCAGGTTGTCGCGATCGTTTCCCAGGCGAACCGGTGCCCGGGGTTAATTTCTTCGACGATATTTATCGCCAGAAATCCCGTCTCCGGGATCCCGGGGGTTGGGGAGGAGGTTGAAACCGTAGTCGAGTCTCGCACGCGAGCAACCACCCCCGCCGGTCGCCGTCGCCGTGAAAGTTTAAATTAAGTCTCCGGGTATAATGCGACGACCGCGGCCAATCGGACGAGTTTCGCTATGAATTATGGGTCGAGCCAGATTGCGGTACGGTTGGGGAAAGCTTGGCGGTACGAGGAGGAGAGGAGGAAGATGGAAGGGGTGCGGGGAAGGGACGACGATGGCGTTGGTCGACGGCTACCGAACGAAAAGGAAACTGGAAGAAAATTGGAGGTCGCGGTGAAATCGGATTCTTACGGAGCCGCTTCTCTTTCCTCTAACCTTCGCCGGGGATGGGTAAAGGGGTGAAACGGAGAAAGGGCGAGAACGGGAAGAAGTCCTCGCTGATAGCGTTTTTGCGTCGGCGGGGAGGAGAGGGGTGGCGAGTCTCTTTATTACGCCTGGGAATCCGCTTTGTTTCTGCCGACGACGAGATGGCGAGGGAAAAGCCCCTGGAAGGGGCCGAGGGAAAGCGAGAAAAAGGACGCGAAGAAAGATGAGCAGAGGGAAAAGAATGCTGTTCCCCTAGGCAGAAGTTTGCGCGGCTCGCGGCGGTGGCCAGGCACCGAGAACTAAAAAGTGAACCGGCCTGGAAAATGGGAAGAAAAAGGGGGTAGTTATTCCCGGAGAGTTTCGCGGAGGTCGCGTGCACGCGGATTCGTGCTCTTTCTATTTCTTCCTTTATTTATTTATTTCTTTCTTTCTCGTCTTTCTCTCTCCTCCCCCTTTCTCTATCTCTCGTTCCCTCTTTCACTCTCTCTTTCGCTCTCTCTCTCTCTCTGCCGAGCTGTATCGTTGCAGGCCACGGTTAATTACAGCACCGGGGCCGGAATTGGTTTCGTTTATCGGCGAGGCTCGATGGAACGTATCGTCATTTCGAACGGCCAGATAGCAAATCGATGCCAGACGTCGACATCCTCCTCCTGGATATCGACAGAGGACCCTCGTCCGGATTATCTCGGGGCCGATTGTGTCTCTTCTCTTTCGTCGATAGCCCGGATTTCCTGGCTGTCTGCTCTCGGGGACCGGAGGCCGGTTTGCCTATCGGCAATAACCGGTACGTCCCTGCGATTCCGTCGCCAATCCCGTGTAGACCGTATTTGTCGGCACTCGTCGAGAGACTGTCGTTGTTGCAATTTGCTAATGTCGTCGGCCGTTAGTCGCAAGCGCGACCGGCACGCGAAAAACGACGGACACCGTTTGGAATAATCGTAAGAGAGAGCAAATGCGTTTAGTAAACGAACGATTCGTTGGATGCTGCGACAATCTCAACTTTCCCTTTCTTTCTCGTTTCGTTCACGCCGAGGGAATCACCTGACGGATACCACGCCCCCCGGGGGAGAGGCAGCGTAGTTATGTGCGACTCTTCGGCGATCCAGCCGCCGAACAATAAAGATAGTATTTTCTCGTTCAGGAAATCACTTTGTCTTAGTCTTCTTGATATTCGGGTGATCTTCTGGATCTCTCCCATAACTTCCAAACGTACCGAGACGACTTCTCCGCATTTAATTGATCCGCGTCTTCAATGTTCTTTATTGCTCGCGTTAAAATCGCCACTTTCGAATTTTCTGAAACCACCCACCATGATTTACCAACAGCATGCCAACTGTAAGGCTTTGACAAATATTCAATGCGATTCCGTAGCGATTTTCTGCAAATGGTAACAGAAAATCAATGCCCATCCGCGAATCGTAATTTCCAGGCACAAAATTCGACATGTTCGACGCATATTAACACTTTACCGACCGGAAGCCTATTAATAGTTCTCTCAATAATTGCCCTATAACAAAATGAAGCTTAATAACTTGCTTTTACATTATAATTTGTTACAAAATTATTAGATGACGTTACTTAGGAGGCCTTGTTGATTCGTCATAAAAATTGCTACCCGCGTTGAGGGATTCATTAAAAAATTTTTCGAATGTCGTACCTACTAGCTCGATTATACGAGTTTCTACTTGATGTTCTGCTCGTCTACACGAGGTGCAATGATTTGTACGTTTAATGACTGCAATTTTAAAATCGACCACGTGGACGAATTCAAAACTGAATGCATACAAGCAGTGCATCTAATTTCTGCTTACCATTAATAGCAGCTTCTACGTTTTAACAATTGATCGTATATGAAGGAAAAATGAGAAAGTACTAAGAAAAATGCTGCTCGAATATTTTCTCAAGTTTTTCATCCTTGTAAGCTCCATCGGGTATCAAAGATGGTTGCTGCAAGCAATTTACTGTAGCTATAATCGTAGCCGTCGGATGGATTATGAACATAACAGATTTTGAAATAATCGCCGGTCGGTAAAGTGTTAAAATCTGTGCAGTTGCGTGAAGCTAGTATAGTTGTCAGTTGAAAATCTTTACTTGATGTCGAAATGATCATTCACAGCTAGCTCCGCGTATATTCAAACTCCGGTTTCATACTTACAGCCCGGCCATACGATTAATATTCATCTCGTTCGAAAATTGTGCCTAATAAAATACATTAAGTATTCGAAATCCAACATGCAGAACGTTTCGAACCGAAGGTGGCGGCACTTAACGCCCGTTTAACCGGCTCTCCGTCGACAGCTCGCGCGCCGATCTCGTCGCCCCGAGAATGACTGCAGGAAAAATTGTAAAATTATACCGAAATGAGTTCGAGATACGCGGCCGGTGCAGAGCTCGCAGAAACCGCGAAATCCTTTGATCCAACCGAAGGTCCTCGAGTGTCTCGCAGCCGTCCCTCGTCCCAAGACTCTGTCACGCCGCGGGAATAAAACGGCGTACGAGCTCGAGCGGACAGTTGCCCCGCTTTGTTCCCGCGTACGAAGCACCGATTTATTCCGCTCGTTCCTCGAGCGTCGCGTAATATCTTTCCGGTTCGCGTGCGCCGCGGATTCTTCAACGTCCTTCTTTCCCGCTTTTTAAATCCGATCTACCCGTTCCACGGGGGGGTTTTCCGTCCTCCTCCCGACCGGCGACGAGCATGTGCTCGCGATATCTGCTTTGTCCCGCGCGGACCGCAATTAAACCTCGCGAACTCTATTAACAACGGGTAGAAGCCGCGTACACGCTTGACACGCGACGTTGATTTAAATATTACACACTCGCTACGCGGCCCGCAAACAGCTAATTTTTCTAGCTTCACCGCGATGGAACTTTAATAATGCCCGCGGAAACGTCGCGTGTCTCTTTGTGACGAGATTGCGGTGAATCGCTTGAACGTCCTGGCTTTTCCGACCACCGTACAAGTCGACTTTGTATTTATCATTTAGCGCTTGATCCACCGTGGAATCGAGCTCGCTACTGCTCTAAACGTTTACGCGACTGTTTACGAATTACTATTAGCCGAAAAAATAATTTTCACCTGACAGTGGTTGCGTTTAAAAAATCGGTAGAAATGAAAATGTTGCAGGTACGAGTAATAGCAATAAACTTTGTATGCACGAAAGGAAATGAACCATGTAAAATGGAAATATTAGAAAAAATGTCTTTATTTTGAAATTAAAATTGCTCAGAGTGCAAAGGGTTAATATTCGTTGTTCAGGGACCGGACAGTCCAACGTTAAAGCAATTTGTGCTGTTACACAAGTCGACCGGTTCCGTTTGAGAAATTTGACGAAGGTCTAACCGAAGGGAACGATCATATCGAGCAACTTCCGGTAGAACGTGGTGGCGCTTGCGTCACCTTGTTTGCGCAACGATAGACCGTCGTAAAAACGCGAACAATGGTGTCCTAAGTTGCAGGGGAGGTAAAGTTCGCGAACTAATAAAGACGTTACAGCCGCAGTTACAACTGCAGCGAAAGTATCGAGTTCTCGCGACAAGCCAGCTGCGCGGCTCGTTAAATCGCCTTCCGGCGAGCGTCCCCGCGGATTAGAGTCGATATTAAATCGCAACTAGGCTCGGATAGCGTGGCGTGATGGCGAGCATAATCGGCGCGTACGCGAGCGGCTCGTAAGCGCGTAAAGTACCGGCCTGAAACATCCGGTATGCCCGTTTACGTGTGTTTCCCAACCGTGGGCCAACGCGGAGCCGAACGGTGCAGCGCGGTGCAGCGCGGTGCAGAGCGGTGCAGAGCGGTGCAGAGCGGTGCAGCGCGGAGCAGACTGGCAAATGCATTAACTTTCCCTGGCAGAACGCGTTAAATCATTCGCGTCGCGCATAACGGCGCATGCCGCGCGTCTATGCAACAACCGGTGCTTTATCGGCTGGCATAAATCAGCGACTAATCCGCCGCTTTCGCGGCCTACCGTTATCGGTCTCCTTGCCGCGACCGGGAGCGTGCGATTTTACGCGAATAGCTGCCTGTAATAAAATGGGCGGTAACGGAGCGTGAAGAGAGTCAAAGAGAGAGAGAGAGAGAAAGAGAGCCGACAGGTGTTCGGAAGAGAATCTAAAACGACTGGTAGGCTCACCTGACCGAGCCAATCGGACTCTCGGTTCCAATCGGGTCTGAACGGAATCGTTATTTACCTTTTTCTTCCAATCGATGATAGAGTTCGGTATGTTTTTGTTTTATTGTCTAAGGGAAGTTTGAAATTTGGAAAATATCAGTGGAATCAAACAAATGTTCAGGGTATTTTTTAAAAAAAGATTCACTTCGATCGGGCAAATAGTTGCGGAGATAAAAATTCGTACATGCGATCTGTTTTTATTAAAGACAAATATAGTTCCAGGTGTGCTGATTTGCAAATACTCGAGAGTTCGAGCGACTGCGACTGGCAAAACCGTTCAACGTCGACGAAGCGATGAATTAAACTCTACTTTATTTAGTGTGTTCTACGATATACTTAGTTTTTATGGGAATTTTCAACGTAGATCTGCAGATAACTGGTAAAAGAGCCGTCGCGTTTATATACCATTATTCTACTTAAGGACGATATAAACTTTAAGAAGCTGTAATTTGTACAGTAATTCGAAGAGAGCAATGTGGTGACTTAAACTGTGGCTAATTTAGTGCGTTCTACGCCATAATTCATTGTGACGACGACTGCTAATATATATCAGCAGGAAAAAATTACTTTGCAAGAGTTACGTCTCATTTGAGCACAGTTATTCGACATCAAGAACGATGTAACATTTAAGAAGTTGTAGTTCGTAAAATAATTCGAAGAGAGCAATGCGATGACTTAAACTGCGCCTAATTTAGTGTGTTCTACGCCAAAATTCATTGTGACGAAGACTGCTGGCATAGATCAATAGGACAAAATTACTTTGAGCGAATTACCACTTACTTGCACACAGTTATTTTATTCGAGACCGATGTAGAATATAAGAAGTTGCAGTTCGTAAAATAATTCGGAGACACCAATGCGATGACTTAAACTGCGCCTAATTTAGTGTGTTCTATGCCATAACTCATTGTGACGAAGACTGCTAACATAGATCAGTAGGACAAGACTGCTTTGAAAGAATTACGACTCATTTGCACACACTTATTTTATTTGAGGGCGATGTAAAATATAAAAAGTTGCAGTTCGTAAAATAATTCGAGGAGAGCAATGTGCTGACTTAAACTGCGCCTAATTTAATGTGTTCTACGCCACAATTCGTTGTGACGAAGACTGCTAACATGTAAAGTCAATATTCAGCACAACAAAGTTATATTTTCCACAGCATCAATCTCGCCCAGATGTAACCACCGAATTCCACCCTTGTATAATCCGCGTTACCGTCACAATTTCCACCCTCCGGTTATACGGTTGCACAAAGGTGCACTTTCGACACGGTTTATAGGCCCCTGGATCCTTGCTGGAACCCTTAAAAACGCGGCGTGAATATAAAATCCAACGATAGCTTAATCTGGAAGATACGCCTATGGTTTCGAACGGTGGACGTAAGTCGCGCGAGGTTAATCCGATATATATATATATATATATATCGCAGTACCGTGTTAGGGGTCTTATTCTTTCTTACCCGGGAAGCGGAAAGGGACGCCGGAGGGAGGGAGGTAACCCTTAGCCGAGATATCTTCGCGGCTAATACCGGGCCTGGGTCGTTAGCGCCATTATTATGCCCGCGAATAACCGCGTTCCGCCCGGTGTTCACGGGTTTTACTTCGGCATAAAGCCGGCCAATAACCGTTCCGTCGTAATAAGATCGTTCTACGAGCGTCCTTTGAAGGACGCGATAAATGGACCGCAAGTGCATCCACGCGAGAATCCCTTTATCAGTAGAATGGACGATCGTTGCCCACTTCGGGACAATAAATCCCGTAACACGGAGTTCTCCTCGTTACCTCGGAGATCTAGGAGGCTCTCGAGCGAGAGTAGTGCCACAGGGCTCTTCAGAAGTATTTAGTCTACGGTGGCCGATACACGGGACGCCGTGAGAGAGAGAGTCCGGGAGAGATCATCCACAGCGACAAATTATAATTAGACTCGAGTCTCGAGGCTCGACAGAAGCCAGACGCGCCGCGAAGAGGTCCTGCTTAGGCTCCCCGACACCGACGACCATGCAGCCGTGTTTACACAAACCGAGTCCGTGGAAACCGGCACGTGGAAACTTTCTCGACCTTGTGCACGCTGCACCGGCCACGTTCGCGTGGGAGTGTCCTCGAGAAAGAGGATCGCCACTTCCGTTCCTGGGATCTCTGGTTGTTCGCAGATGCGACGCCTAAACGCCTTCGGCAACCGTTCCGATGTTTCGAGCGATCCGGCATGTAGCAAGATACTCGAAGCGTCACATTCACTATATTAATCGTCGACGTTTTCCCGTCTTTCTTCATTTCAAAAGACCACCGTCCAATCTCAAATTATCCGCATTTGATCCGCAATTAACTATGGACATCCACCAGCGCATCTCCGTAGAATCTTCCGAGACATGCTCCTAGTGCAGTATAACCTACACATGCAGTAGATCCTACCCAACACCTCAGACATTTCACAGAGTTGCACGCATAAATCTGCTCCCGAGTATCTACTTAAAATGTTGCATTAGTGTTTCGCTCGCAAGCCAATAGATTTGCGTAAACTGTAAGGTGTCGCGGATTCGAACGAACTGTAATAAATTCTTTACTTGGAGAACGGGCGACAGTATGGCAAATGAATATAAAAGACCGCGTACAAATTACGAGTAAAAATTACGAGTAAAAATTACGAGACTAACGTAGATAGTTGAAAAGACTAGTGTAAAAAATATACTAGCGCTCATCGATGGAGTGTAAACATTCTCCATCAATGAACGCTTACCAAAATATTTGTGTGACAGCGCTCAGCAACGGAGCCGCAGTAGGACGAGACTTTCTCGCTAGTACCTGATCCGCCTTCGATACATACGCTGTCCTAAATCGCCTTCTGACATCCCAGCGTCTAAGGCAGGCTCTCCTAGGTAGCCTTCCTCTCCTCCTCCTCCTCTAGCAGGCCGAAAACGAGACCTAGGCGGAATTTCTTTCTTCTCCTCCCATCTGACCTATTCTCAGCTGCCGCTAAAATGCATATATTTTAATTTTCACTAAAATTCCAGTTCAAATAACTAATGGGAACTAAATTTCACACACGACGAGTACACTCGCCTTTACTCCCCTCACTCCACCTTTTCAACCAACGCTAAATTTGTAATTCCTGATTGGTTGTTAATTCAACGCCCGACCCGCGTTGGGCCTCGCCCATGGGGGTGACAGTAACATCGGAAAGTCCTCAGAACAGTACGTATCAGGTACCGGCCATTAATTGGCCGTTAACCCTTTGAGGCACGGAATGTTAGAAAATAAAATTGCACGTAGCGATTGCAAAATTTCGATCAACAAATATCCCACAGTGCATATTCGCGTATTGGAAAGGTGGGACGCCTTTAACCCTTTGCACTCGAATGGTGACTCTGGGTGACCACAAAAATTGCAACGCCACTATTTGAAATAATTTTTACATCTCTATGCTTGCATCTAGGAAAGTGACAACAGTCTAACTGTTGTAAAGTTGAATAATAGTAAAAGCCTGATAATTGAAACCTATGCATAAGAGGAAATAAATCATGTAAAGTCAAATTTTCGAGACCAGAAGATATGGCTTGGTTTTCCAAGGTAAAACAGCTTCGAGTGCAAAGGGTTAATAGCACAGTGCCTCAAAGAGT
>CM052097.1:20614861-20633142 GCA_028453745.1 Agapostemon virescens | reverse complement strand
CTAAAGTAACACGCGAACAGCGGACGGGCAAGAGCGACGATAAAGTTATTTGCACAAACAAATGGTAACGAGTACGTCGAGGAAAGAACGAAGATACAGTAATTCCGGCGACGAAGTGCCCGGTGAAAAGACGGTAACCCGAGGGGGTAGAATCGTGCGTTGGAAACGGTGTAATCGGAATAAATTAAAAGACCGGTTAATTAATTTTCACGCGGGAGGATCAAAGTGGAAGGAAACACCGAGATCCGTCAGCGGAGCCGTAGATCCCCGGGACCATCTGTTCGCCAGCACGTGGTACAGTTTCCCCAGACGACCCCGAAGGACACCGAGGTCACCAGGACGTGGTCTGGGGTGTCGCAAGCTGCGGTAAAAAATCTATTTGCCTTGGGGAATCCCTGGGGCTGTGGGACGAGTACGCGGAGGCGGGTTTGTCAGCTTGCGAGAGCGCGTACGTACAAAGAGAGAAAGGGAGAGATAGAGATAGAGAGACAGAGAGAGAGAGACAGAGAGAGAAAAGCGTACAATGGCTAGCAATTATGTAGAGTGGCGGACGTCTGGGTTGAGCCGGTGCACTCGGTGCACTCGTCTTCGTCGTCGACGCGGTCGTCCTGGTCGTCGACGATGGCGTCGTTGCAGTCATTGCTTGTTAACGCTGCGCCCCGGGTGTCTCCACCTCCTTTCCCTCTCGTTCCTCGCTGCGAGAGCGCGAGAACGAGAGAGAACGAGCGAGAGCGAGTGAAAGAGAGAGAGATATTTCTGGAAACATTGGTAGGAAGTGCACGTGCAAGAAAATCGCGGGATGCACTTACGGATATTACCGTGGAACGCAGCCGCTGCAAGAAGCGGTTGAGGCAACCTCGGAGTGCCGGGTCCTGGTACAGGGAATTAAATCTGTCGCGTGTACTCGCGCCCGGATCGCGACATTTGTCCCCGGTAATTAGCTGGACGAGGATCATTTTCTTCCGGAACGTCGTCGATCGTGAAAAAAAGAAAAACTGGAGGCTTGAGGTCGTTGAACGGTGCGCTAATTTAAAATACAAAATAGAGCGCCGGCCGAGAGGAGAAACACGGTTTACCCGCGCCGAGATGACCGAGGAATCCTCTTGCTGCGCGAAGAGGAAGGAGAAACGGAGGAGGCGTCGACGTTAGACCGGAGAACGAATGGTAATTAAGGAAGGACAAAAAGGTCCTCGAAGCCTCTTCTTTCTTTTTTCTCTCATGTTTATCCGAGGAATTAGCTCGCCAGGCGGTTTCGATCGCGCTTCAAACACACCGACCGCTTCATCCTCGCGGCTGCCCCGTTGCGCGTCACCTTCCATTCGGTTCACCCGGCTCCGCAGGGACTCGAAGGCTTTTTCACTTACGCGGGTATTTGTTTGGTGGCCGACGACGACGCGGCGTCCCACCCTGCTTGTAATCAAGGGTCCATTGTGTCCCGGTTCTCCGGGGGCCATTAGACACCGCGGACAGTCGCACCGGAAGCGCATACGCGCAGTTGCACCTCGCGTGTCCATCGTCGGATAATTTCGGGAACGGGGCGGGGCGGCTCTCTTCCCTCGCTCCCAGTTCAGAGAGGGATGAACGCGCGCCGCGCCGCGCCGCTGCTGCATCGCCGTTGCACCGCCGCTGCACACCGCACCGGTATACGGAGAGCAGTGAATCATGCTCGTTGTTTCTGTATACGTGGCAGCAGATACCGAGAGGGGAAACGGTAGTCTATGGGTAATTTAACCCGTGGCAGTCCTGAATGGGTTATAATTGGTGATGACAGGCCGTCAGGAGAGAGGCAGCATTCAACGCGACGAGAGAGTGTCGCTCCGGAGGACGACGGCTGCCGCTGCTACCCGCTTGCCTCTGCCCGGGTTAGACGTCCCAGAACGTCGGAGACACCCGCCAGATTTCACTCTGTACGTGTGGGTGACGCCGATTCAGCCGGCTTCACCCCGAAAGTTGCGATCCTTGAATGGCTTGTCAGTCTTTAGCCGCTGCGCGAGCTACGAATATAATCGCTTCCGACGCCTTCGAGACGATTCCTTTCGGCTTTTCTTCTGCCAAGTTTAGATCGCGAGCTCTAAAGTTTCTTGACCCCGGATTCGCTTCCAAATCGCAGCCATCCGAGCAGCCTGTTGTCCGAGCTGCACTCGTCCCTCCACGAAAATCATGCGCGCGAATGTGGAACTTGAACATGTACTCGATATGTGCTCGATAACGATCTTGTATCTAGCGATTCTCATTTTATTCTGCGATCTTCCAGCAAAACATCTTTTAACTCTTAACACTTAGCCCACCGGAAGCCTATTAACCCTTTGCACTCCAAACAATTTTAATTTCTAACTCGAGACATTTCTTTGTCCTAGAATAACTCCATTGTACGTGGTTCGTTTCCTTTCGTGAATATCAAATTTGTTCATTTTAATCGTACGTGCGACAATCCAATTTTTACTAGCTTCTTAAATACAAACATTGTAATGTAAATATTGTTTTGAATAATACTCTGACAATTTTTAATGTTTAATATTTAATTTTTAATGCTCAGAGGAGCCATCGGAGTGCTAAGGGTTAATAGGCCTTTCAATAATTGTCCCGTAGCAAAATGAGGCTTAAAAAACTGCTTTTACATTGTAATTTGTAACGAAATTATTAAATAACGTTGTTTAGGAGTCGTTGATTCGCAATAAAAATTGCTATCGTTGTTGAGGGATCCATTAAAAAATTTTTCGAATGTCGTACCGACTAGCTCGATTATACGAGTTTCCACTTGAAGTTCTGCTTGTCTACACAAGGTGCAATGATTCGTACGTTTAATGACTGCAATTTTAAAATTGACCACGTGGATAAATTCAAAATTGAATGCATACAAGTTGTGCATCTTATTTCTGCTTAACATTAATAGCAGCTTCTACGTTGTCGCAATTGATCGTATATGAAGGAAAAATGAGAAAGTACTAAGAAAAATGCTGCTCGAATATTTCCTCAAGTTTTTCATCCTTGTAAGCTCCATCGGGTGTCAAAGATGGTTGCTGCAAGCAATTTACTGTAGCTATAACCGTAGCCGTCGTCGTAGCCAGCTTGTAGAAGATCACAGACATAAACAGTGCCATACGAGACAAGAAATTCACTTGGAAAATTCAACCAACAAGCGCAGAACAAAATTATTAAATGTTCTCTCAATATCATCAGCTGTATGCTAGGTATAGCAAGTTCATCAGGTGTATGCTATAAACAATTAAATACACCGGAGCACTATGACACTTCTTCGAATCCCTCTGGTATACACAAAATGTAGATGAGGAGTACATTGTTATGTAACGTAGTTAGAAAATATCCTGAATCGCATAAATTGCATTTTCGAAGTGTTTCTACAGATATATCAAATAAATTGAGTATTGTTTTATTTTCAATTTGAAGCATTTTAAATAATGTCTGACTCTGAGAGTGACTTAACTTCCATTCTAAGAAAGAATATAATATATGTATATATATATTATTCACTTAATAATTGCTGTATTATTTCAATAGAAATTGTCAATTTAATTGTACAAATTGAATTTAAAAAATTAATTGAAAGAATGTATCTGAAGGAGTGGGAAATGGTCAATGAGGGATTATCCTGATTTATTGCAGGTTTTTCTGGTTTTCTTCAAGTGCCGTCGCACGTGGTGTCCATTAGAGTCGAGCTATCCGCGTTCGTCAGGGTTGTATTTCGTATTTTCTGCCTGCCTTTTTATTTACGAGTTACAAATTTCCGAACACAGGGTTAGGCACGGACAACCTTGCCGTCGCAACATCCCCTAAAACGTTATCCTCGGACTCGGACCGATCCGCAGTCGCCCATGATACTATCAGGACTCGCTGATTCGTCGCGAAAGCGTGCGAACCCCGAGAACAAGTTCGCACAACGCGAATTCGCAAGTTCGCGGGACGCCGCGCGACATTCTGGAAATCAGTAGAAGGTCTCTCCGACAGTTTCCCAGTGAATCAAGAGGACAAGCTACCCATCCAGGCAGCCAGGCAGCCATCCAGCCAGCCAGCCAGGCAGCCAGCTCTCGTTGGAAGCGGTGCGGTTCGATTCAATTACAACAGCGCCGGCCTAATTCGCGCAAAGCTGGTTTTGCGGGCCACCTATGACGGTGTACCACGGCACCAGATCCTGTTCCCGGAATGACGCACCTTATACCAGCTGCTCGAACCTCGGTGCACCGTGCATTCCCGGCTCTGTCTCTCGTCTCTGTAACCGTACCCCTGTTCCACCACTCGGATGCTCTTCCATGGTGGTTCCGCGCGTAGACATAATTCCGTTCCCGCGGTGATATATCTGCGAGCGCGGCCCGTGGAAGCGGATCAGTGATCCTCAACCCCGTTTCAACCGGAAGATCGCTTGCCGAATGTTTGGGGACTCGTCCTGCGAGGTGGTCGAAGCGGAATCCTTTGCCATCGGACACCCTTCCGAATCGGTTGCTTCTTTGCCATAAGCGAAGGTCTTTTAGGAACTCGGGGACTACGCGATTCCTTCTCCTTTTCTTCCGTTTTATTTTACTGGCAGGCAAATTTTTCAGTTGTGATTGTTTACTCTGCAATAGTTCACTCTTCGTTGATTGACGTGAGTTTGCAAAGGTTAAACGCTATGGGGTGCGAAATCGGGGCTAGGCGACCTTTTTCTCTTCTTCTTCTATTTTATTTTACTAGTAGGCAAATTGTTTATTTTTCATTGTTTACTCTACAATAGTTCACTCTTTGTTAATCGACGTACATTTTCAAAGGTTAAACGCTAGGGGTTGCGAAATCGGGGCTACGCAACTTCTTTTCCCTCTTATTCTGTTTTATTTTACTAGTAGGAAAATTGTTCACTTCCAAGCTTCATCGCTGTTGGCTGCGAAATCGGGGCTACGCGACTTCTTTTCCCTCTTCTTCTGTTTTATTTTACTAGTAGGAAAATTGTTCAGTTCTAATTGTTTACTCTACAATAGTTCACTCTTCGTTGATCGACGTACGTTTTCCAAGGTTAATCGCTAAGTGCTGCGAAATCGGGGCTACGTAACTTCTTTTTCCTCTTCTTCTATTTTATTTTACTAGTAGGAAAATTGTTCAGTTCTAATTTTTTACTGTACAATTTTTCACTCTTCGTTGATCGACGTATGTTTTTCAAGGTTATTCGCTATGAGCTGCGAAATCAGGGCTACGCGACTTCTTCTCCTTTTCTTCTGTTTTATTTTACTTGCAGGCAAATTGTTCACTTCTAATTGTTTACTGTACAATTTTTCACTCTTCGTTGATCGACGTTCATTTTCCAAGGTTAAATACTAAGGGCTGCGAAATCATGGCTACGCAACTTCTTTTTGCCCTTCTTCTGTTTTATTTTACTAGCAGGCAAATTGTTCACTTCTAATTCTTTACTCTATAATTGTTCACTCTTCATTGATCGACGTAAGTTTTCCAAGTTTAAACACTATAGGCTGCGAAATCAGGGCTGCGCGACTTCTTTTCCCTCTTCTTCTGTTATATCTTACTTGCAGGCAAATTTTTCACTTCTACCTGTTGACTCAACAATTGTGCATTTTTGTTCATCGACGCGGATCTGTTTTCCAAGTTTAATAGCTATGGGCTGCGAAATCAGAGCTTAATTGATCTATGCCAGCTTGTTTTTCAATATTGAACAAATTGAGTGTTGTCCAACTTCTTCTCTACAGTTTTTTCTCGATTTCTCCAAATTCGCCGATGACAATTTTCGCCGGAACACCGACAGTACACAGATCGGCTCGCCAATGATAAAAGAATATGCTGACCCCTTGGAAGAAACAAAAACACCAGAGAAAGCTGTTTGGAACGTTGATCTTGACAGGGGATTTCAAGGTGTTATATATATATTAATAACTGTAAGATATCGATAAAGTAGAAACATGTAATACCTGTCTCGCGACATCTGTATAATTACAAATACAATATTGACGCGCGTCTGGACAACGTACATGCGTTGACCTCGTCAGACGCTTTAGGACTTTCCCACTATAAACACGTGTATATAAAGTAAGACTGCTGTGTAATATATTAATATCCACTGCCATATACCTAACTCTCACACAAGGTCATTAACACTTTAACTGCCCAACGAATACCTTAAAAAATTCCTCAAAATCAAAGTAATTTATTTAACGAATCAACGATTGAAAAATTAAAATGTACGACACAAAGTTATCATTCGAACTCGTCCCGTTCACCAGATATTAACTAAATATAGTGCAAAGAATATGTTAATGTACAAATTTATTTTCAAATATGGACAAGTAACTCCGTCACCCGTATATGAGTGACATGGCAGTCAAAGTATTAACCCTTAACGGTCCGGAAGTATTTCAAGTTTACTTCCCACCAGGTCCAGCTATTTTTCATACGAAGAGAAGCTGTAAAACATTTTTAAATCAAGTATAGAAAAAGAAATATTTTTATTTTAGTGAAAATTTATTAATATATATAGAGGGTAATAATAATACCAATATGATTTAAATTTTATATTCTTTTAGAGTAAGTAAAAGTGCAATGCCGCTTTTATGGCGGCATTGGTCCGCTAAGGGTTAAAATCTGACTTCTCCTCTAGCCAAGATCGCAAAACAAAGGGTAGCGCCAAAGGGTGCAAAGAGTTAGCAAGACAAGTTATCAGTTATCAAGAGTTACAGGAAGAAGTGTCCGCTGAGAACCGCCAATGCGACGGAGAGCAGCAACCTCCGCCGTCATTGTGATCCCATTCCGTCGCAGCCTCCTAGCCGGGAGTATCGCCCTAACTGCCTATAATTACGTCATAGTCATTGTCTGAACGCGTGCATTCCCGTTGAATGCCACAGGAGCATCCCCGACCAACCCTTTAGCCCTTCGATTCCGCTTTTGGTTAGCGAGGGGGCAGCTCGCGGGTCTCGACGCGCGGCGTGCTTTCTCGTCGACGCGAAACACTCTCGGCTCCGCTCCGCACCGCTCCGCACCGCTCCGTACCACTCCGTACCGCTAGCGTCTCCTTTAGCCCGCACACCTGTGATCCTCGCGGTCTCATTCAACGGCGGTGCTCGTCTCGTTACGTTTTCATCCGCGTTGTACCCGACGGATTCGCGCGTCGCGGACGGTCGTTCACCCGTCGGCTCTTTGTGCCGGACTTTCACCGCCGGTAATTGGGAAAGAAAATCGTCGAGACAACCCGCGGGAAAATAAAACACGAGTCGTAGCACCAGCCGAGAGAAAGAGTCGGCTAGGCAGCTGCCTAGCCAGCCGGCTAAACCCAAGCCCAGGTTCTTCTTCCGACGAGAGAGTCGCGCCGCGACCCAGATTTCCGCGACAACAAAATACGAAAACGCGCGGCGGTCTCGCGCGGTTACGAGCCGACTGGCGGAAATTACCGCGGAATACGACGCGTCGTCGAAACGGTAACGGATACCTCTGTTACGCTTATCCTTCCGGAATGGATTCGCGTTTCCTCCAGCCGGTAATCCGAAAGACGCAGTACCCTTTCCGCAGCTTCCCGAGAGCATTATCGAAGTCCCACCGGGGAGGGGACCATCGAAGTCCCATCGAACGTCAGATTCGGTGAAACGATTCTCGTCGCGTGATTCCTCTCGGTGTTGTCTCTGCGAATTAATTAACACTGTGTAGACTGTACCGGGGATGGTCAGCCCCGTCGAAGATACAAACAGTCGCGGATACGGGCCGCCACTCGATCAGCTGATCCATATTCATATGCGCCGCGTCCGGCGTACGAACAGGATCGATCACCGCGCCCGGACGTGACTAAACTCGCGGTATTATTTCGATGTTGACCTGGCTTTACGGATGGCGTGTTGCTTCGTTCTTGTGCGAGCAGGTCGCAGTCTGCTAGATGCGACCCATAGTTGCGAAAACACTGCTCGCCACGCGAATATCGAGTTCCGGAAACTGGTCCGTAGATACCTTCTAATTTCGTTTCACCCCCGGTGAAACTGCATTTTTACTATTTCTGCCGAAGAACACGGTCGATTAGTATTCGGAATTTTTAACGCGTGCTTCTGTGCGCTCCTCTACTTTTTTATTTTTTTTTTTTTTTTTATTTTTCCGTTTAAACAATTTTATTGCAATATATTCGCTATGTGACTTTCAGGTAACAACGGCCTATAAAGTTTCCACTTCTGTGCATAAAAGCTTAAGCGTGAAATTCCATAAAACAATTTGCACTTGACGTTAAACATTTCATTTTTGAAATCTCTTTGTTGGATCACATTGCAGTGCATACATATTGGTATAGTCAACTATATTGCTTATAATTTCCTTGTCAAATACACATTAGGATTTAGAGTTATATACTCTGTACACCTCTTCAGTTGTTCGTTATGTTTGCTAATATTTATTGGCACGTTTACTGTACGATGATATTCGTTAGTTTAATTCATGATCTAGTACTTTATAAAGTATATTGTGTTCTCACAAGTTTTAAAACTTGTGCATCTTTAGATCGAATCAATCGGACAGTTTATTAAAGATGCTCGGACCACCGACGCCATTTTTCAACGGCGACGTCTTCGCCGCTTTTTAATAGTTCGTTATGTTTGCTAATATTTATTGGCACGTTTACCGCACGATGATAGTTGTTGGTTAACTTCATAATCCAGTACTTCATGAATTATATTGTATTCTCACATGTTTTAAAACTTGTGCATCTTTAGATCGAATCAATCGGACAGTTTATTAAAGATGCTCCGAGCACCGACGCCATTTTTCGACGGCGACGTCCTCGCCGCTTTTTAATAGTTCGTTATGTTTGCTAATATTTATTGGCACGTTTACCGCACGATAATCGTCGTTGGTTAAATTCACGATCTAGTACTTCATGAATTATATTGTATTCTCACAAGTTTTAAAACTTGTGCATCTTTAGATCGAATCAATCGGACAGTTTATTAAAGATGCTCGGAGCACCGACGCCATTTTTCAACGGCGACGTCTTCGCCGCTTTTTAATAGTTCGTTATGTTTGCTAATATTTATTGGCACATTTAGCGCACGATGATAGTTGTTGGTTAACTTCATAATCCAGTACTTCATGAATTATATTGTATTCTCACATGTTTTAAAACTTGTGTATCTTTAGATCGAATCAATCGGACAGTTTATTAAAGATGCTCCGAGCACCGACGCCATTTTTCAACGGCGACGTCCTCGCCACTCTTTAATGATTCGTTATGTTTGCTAATATTTATTGGCACGTTTACCGCACGATGATAGTTGTTGGTTAAATTCACGATCTAGTACTTTATAAAGTATATTGTATTCTCACAAGTTTTAAAACTTGTGTATCTTTAGATCGAATCAATCGGACAGTTTATTAAAGATGCTCGGAGCACCGACGCCATTTTTCGACGGCGACGTCCTCGCCGCTCTTTAATGATTCGTTATGTTTGCTAATATTTATTGGCACGTTTACCGCACGATAATCGTCGTTGGTTAAATTCACAATCTAGTACTTCATGAATTATATTGTATTCTCACAAGTTTTAAAACTTGTGCATTTTTAGATCGAATAAATCTGACAATTTATTTAAGTTATGGGAAAGTGGCGAAGTTCTGGTGGAATGGTTGCAGAGGCGATTCCACCGGGATTCCCATGAAACCGGTCGCGGATCTTGACCGATCCTTGCCGGTCCAATACTCCAGCGGTAGCGTGCACTGCCATGGCGATGGCAGTCGATAACCGAAGGAATTCGAGGCTGCCGGAAGACGGTGGCGTCGCGATGCGCCGACAGACGTCCGCCGGCAGCCATGAATCCAGACCTCGGGCCACGGAACAGAGGCGAAATTGCCGGCGATACGCCAATAATTCGCGAAATGCAATTGCGCGTCGACGGTCCGGCGGATATGCAGCGGCTCCTTGTCCGCAGGAGCGGACTCTGCGGTCCGGGGAAGGTCCGTCCTCTCAGGCTCTCTCTCTCGTCGCGGCGTCGTCGTTCCCCCGAGTGCGGTTCGCATACTCGACATAGCATAACTGGCGTAACGTCGCATTAGACCAGCTCGTCGAGCCCTTGCGTACGCCGGCTAATCGAGGACTACGCGTGCACCGGCTTACATTAACGCGCGAGGATCCTCGGCTCTGTGTATTAACCGACTCTCTGCTCCGCCCGGATGTGCATGCGAACGCGTTGCAACCAGTCGCAGGTGCAGCGATGCACTCGCTTCCTCGATCACGCCGTGCGATGTACGCGACGATGCTCGGGTTCTCTCCTGTACGATGACCGCTTTACAGATCGAGCCTGACAAGAACGTGTCGGCGATGTCGCTGCAAGAATTAATGTGTTTGCAGAAAATTTAATCGGTAATGCATCCGAACAGCAATACGCTCTGACGCCGCTGCATCAACCATTTGCACTCGACTGTCGATACCAAGGCGCCGTTACAAATTATTTTTATATTTCTATTAACCCTCTATGAGCTCGTGTTACTTTCAGGTCACATTTTAATTTATCGACATTTTACCAAATAATTATAGCTTTCTTTTTCGATGGATTCGATCTAAAGATACACAAGTTTTAAGACTTGTATGAATACAATATACTTTATGAAGTACTAGATCATGAATTTAACCAACAACGATCATCGTATGGTAAACGTGCCAATAAATATTAACAAACATAACGAATCTGATAGCGGCTGATTTTTACGGCGAGGACGTCGCCGTCGAAAAATGGCGTCGGTTCTCGCAGCATCTCTAATAGACTGTCAGATATTAATATTAGCAAACATGACGAACCACTGAAGAGGTCTGTACAGAGTATATAACTCTAAATCCTAAATGTTGAATGTAGGTTGATTTTTGCAGCGGAGACGTGGCCGTCGAAAAATGGCGTCGGTTGCTCGGAGCATCTTTAATAAACTGTCAGATTGATTCGATCGAGAGAGGCACAAGGGGCGGTCGGTTAACAGCAATTACCGTGGCCAGAAGCCTTCGTAAATTCCCATTAGTCGCGCGCGTATTTGCCGCGACCGCAGCAACGCGACAAATGGAAATTTGACGGGAGTAGTTCTTTGGCGAGTTACCGGTTGAATTAATGCCCGAGGCTGGCTCCGAATAGAATTCGATTACACCGATAATTACAGCTCATTGGCGGTGATTGCGGAATGGGAATAGTCGGTGTCGGTCGCGTTGTTCGCGCATCGAACCGACCATTAAAACCGTTGCCCTCCCTCGTCTTTTGTGCGAGCGAGTTTCCCCGGGTCGGAGAGAGCAACGTTGCAAACCCAAGCGCGAGATCCGCCAGCAAAAAAGAACATCCAAGGACGATGAAACCGAGAGAACAAGCTAGCTAGAGACAGAGAGAGAGGGAGAGAGAAAGAGCGTCGAAGGGAGAGGTAAAAAGACACAGCGGAGAGAGATAGAGAGAGAGAGAGAGAGAGAGTTCGCCGAGTTTCATAAACAGAATTATGCTAACTACTCGTGGAACCGAGGCGAGATAGGAGGGAAAATCAAATTCAGACTTGGTTGAACCCTCTCGAGGAGACTCTCGCTTCGGTCTTGTTAATGCTCGGTTCGTTGTCTTCCCCGGTTTCGCGAAAAAAAAAATGGAGATTCCGCACTGTTTGATCGCTCGACTTCCGCCCTCGAAGAAATAATCGCAACTTGGCGAACATTTAATTATCGCATGCGATCGTCGCGTGGTTCGCCCGAGATTGCTTGAATCGGAAGCCGATAATTCAGACGGAAGAACGAATTTTCCGTAACAGAAAGTACAATGCTGTTTAACCTCTCGGCGCTATAGAATCTCGAACAACGTCGAACAACCGGAAGCTGCACTCGAAACCGTTTCAACTGCGAAACTAAAGCATTTCTTATTCCTCATTTAATATTTTCAACAGATCTTGTGTCCTCTTACCGCGCATCAATTTTTTCGCTACCACTCGTGCTTCCAGCAGTGAAATGTTCATCGATTTCTTAATAATAACGACGTAAAAATCGTTTTAAATAATAGCCATTCGAGTACGGAGGCTGAATTTCCCTTAAACTCGAATAAACTTCCAGTTTGCAGTCGTCGATGCGCAGGGTGGTTTGTCCCGAAACTGCGTTGATTCTAAAACCGGAAGTTCCTACCGTCGCGAATTTCACTCGACGCGTTTCCCAATGGAGCAAACAATTTTTCCTTAGCGTTAACCAACGTCGAGGTTGCGCCCTTGCACCGATGCGAACGCTGCGGATCGCAAACATGAATTTTCATGAAGCAATCTCGAACGAGGCGCGCAGTCGAAGCGCATTGGGTACCCGAGGAAAATATCTTAAACCGTTGAACAAGGTAATAATTTAGGGGCGTTCTGAAGACGATTGTCCCGGCGCGGGACAGAGCCGATTCCGTGAAGTGTAACCGAGTGTCATCCGAGATAATGCAGAGAAAGAGAGAGAGAGAGAAAGTCGCCTAAGCGGCAGGCGTCTCGAAAGACCTGTTTCGCGCCCTCGAGAGCGTCGCAAAGGTAAAAATGCTCCCCCGTAGGAGTTTAAGAGGCAAGCCGCGGGTGATGGCTGATGCTCGCGAACCTCTTAATCTCTTCCTCGCTTAATTATTCCCTCGCGTAGCAATAATGAGAAGCCTGGCGTACCTGACCCCGTTTCAAAGGAGATCGTCATTTAGAACGGAGGCTGCAGCGAAGGGCGAGCCAGCGACAAGGAAGAAAACCAGGTGGGGCGCCAGAGAGAGAGGGGATGGAAAGGGGATCATTTAATGGTGATTTAGCTCTCTAGCGCGTCTAACATCCCCCCGTTACGGTCTATTTAGTAATCTCGAGGCAAAAGTACGTCGTCGGCGCGCGAACGGCTAGACACCGGTCCTCCTCCAGTTAGGTGAATTCATTTAACGAATTTACGGCCGCCGGATAAAACGCAAAGAGCCCGGACGACATCGCTGTAGCGTGTTAGACGAACTGAAAGTTCCTAGCATTTATGGCAAAGCATGGTTGTTGATGCGTCGTTCGTCAAACAAGTTTATCATGTATACGTTTACACGTTCGATCGAATTTGTTTGTCTAGATTGAAAAATTTTGTTTGATATTATAATAGTTTTGTTTGATCTTTGATTAGCGTCTAGGAAATGCAAGAAAATTGAAAGAACGAGTTCCCGTACATTTGTCAGTAAAATTTTCAATTTGTTAAATATTTTTCTGCAGTTTTATAGCATTTTTGAGGTTGCTATTTTGGCAGACAATGTGACAGAGCTTTTTCTACTAATATATTTGTTAAAGCAAAGTTGATTAACATCTAGGAAATACAAGAAAATTGAACGACCGAGTTTCGGTACATTTACTATTAAAATTTTCAATTTGTTAAATATCTTGATGCAATTTTATAGCATTTTTGAGGTTGTTACTTTGACAGAAAATGTGACAGAGCTTTCTATTAATATATTTGTTAAAGCAAAATTGGTTAACATGTAGGAAATACAAGAAAATGGAAAGACAGAGTGCCCATACATTTTATCATTCAGATTTTCAATTTCTTAAATATCTTTCTGCAATTTTATGACATTTTTGAGGTTGCTACTTTGGCAGCCAATGTGGCAGAGCTTTCTACTAATATATTTGTTAAAACAAAGTTGGTTAACATGTTGGAAATGCATGAAAATAAAAAGACAGAGTGACTATACATTTTATCATTCAGATTTTCAATTTGTTAAAAATCATTCCCCAATTTTATGGCATTTTTTAGGCTGCTGCTTTGGCAGACAATGTGTCACACCTTTATACTTATACATTTGTTAAAGCAATGTTGGCTAACATGTAGAAAATGCATGAAAATAAAAAGACAGAGTGACTATACATTTTATCATTCAGATTTTCAATTTGTTAAAAATCATTCCCTAATTTTATGGCATTTTTGGGACTGCTGCTTTGACAGCCAATGTGTCACAGGTTTATACTCAAGCATTTGTTAAAGCACAGTTGGTTAACATGTAAGAAATGCAAGAAAATAGAAAGACCGAGTGCCCATACATTTTGTCATTCAGATTTTCAATTTGTTAAATATCATTCCCTAATTTTATGGCATTTTTGAGGCTGTATCTTAAAAATGTTTATGTAAATCAACACCTTTCCTTATAAACAATGTTTACATTGAACTGTTTGGAACGAAATTACGAAAAGCAGAGAAATTCTATTCATCGATATTATTCGACCGAGCTTCCGTACAGTCATAACTCGCGAAAGCTTAGCGGAATTTATAAAATAGGTCGGCAAAATTTAATAGAGGAATTTCGGTGCAGCTTTTACCTAAATAGATTGTTATCAGACGAAAATTGAGAAAGTTGCATTAACGCCTGTAGAATGATTATAACCGGAAGACCGTCTTTATATGCAGAACAGACAAATTTAATAACAGGAACAGAGGTCTCGTAGAGTTAATGGAAAATATAATTAACGAAAGCATCGTGCGCTTCACAATTTTATCAAGGATGAAAATATGAATTTTCACGTGCGCAATATATGCACATTTTCCGTGTCGTGTCTGATTAAAGTGCAGCAATGTGGAACTACCTTTTGACGTACAGCCCCTAAGAATAATTAAAACAAACCTGTACCCGAAGAATTGTCTCGATAACAGGTACTCCACTAATCGATCGAATTATCGCTCCTTCGAGCAATTATCGCAAATAACTGCTGTCCCATAAACTCGCCCTTTCTTAACACTTTGATTGCCACGTTACCCATAATGAGTGACAGAATTATTTGCCCATCTATAAAAATAAATTTGTACGTTAACCCTTTGCCCTCGAACGGCGCCTCTAAGGCGACACTAAAACTTGCCATACCATTATTTAAACAACTTTTACATCGATAGGTTTGCAGCTGAATAATTGATAAAAATATTAAAATTCTAAATACGAGTCATAGTAATTAATTTCGCATGAACGAAAGGAAATGAACTATCTACAGTGGAGCTTTTATAGATAAAAATATTCTTTCGATTTTCGAGTGAAATTGCTTCGAGTGCAAAGGGTTAATATATTCGTTACACTAAATTTAGTTGAGGTCTGGAAAATAGGTGAAGCTTGAACGATAACTATGTGTCGTACATTTTAAGTTATCAATCGTTGCTGCATTAAATAAATCACTTTGATTTTAGGGAATTTTCGAGGTCGTTGGTTGGGCAGTTAAAGTGTTAAACAAAGTGTTCCATTCAACCGCAGCATCGCAAATTCTAATTGAAAAATTCTGAAAATTTCCAAGCTGGTTCCGTTCCCAGCAGCCTCCTCGGCATTCCAACGAGGATCTTTTCTAGAATTAGCAGCCGAGCAGCGGCGGCGACCGTCCTCGAAGCGGTTCGACGACGAAAAATTCTAATTAAGCGATAAGCCCGATAAAATAGGTCCGGCGGTCCGGCCACTGTCTTGAATTACGTCGGACGGTTCGGAAAGCGCGCGAATTAAATTTCCCCGCGAATAATCCTTGCGTAGGAAATTGGTTGGATCGTCTGGTCGGTCCCCTCGGTGAGTCTTTGTTTCTCGCGATCTGCGAGCTATCGATCGTCCGCGGAGTGTCTCGCGAGGAGGGTCCGGTCAACCGTCTGCTTCAATAAAATAAAACGGATATTAAAACTGGCGGCAGCTAATTTCCTCGTCTTGCCGCGGCATAATACCGGCTCCTCTCCGTCCAATTTTTCTCGCCGGCTTTTATCGGCCCGCTAAGCCATCCATCGAACGAACGCCTTCTGAATATTCAGCGAACGCTAGGGAAAGAACCGCGAGCTCTCGGAATGGCCAGGCAAAGAGAGACAGACATATAGATGTAAAGAGAGAGAGAGAGGGCGGGAGGGCAAATCGAATTCGAGGCTCGAGCCTGACGAGTGACAGGTCGCTGAACGTACGCTGCAGATGCGATTAAAGTCTGCCGGGACGTCAACGTGATGCACCTGAAATGCGGATTCCCTTCCAGCGAACCGGTCGACCCTTGACCCAGATTCGCGCAGACGCGCAGATTGAATCGCTCCCGCTGAAAATCGAGGTCCTCGCCCCGTGGTCGATCGCTCGAGTTTTTATTAATTCCCGATCCTCGGGAAATTCTCGCTCGAGACCGTGATTGAAAAAAAAAAAGAAAGAAGATCGTCTAGCTTCCGAAAGGAAACCGGAAGAGACCGTCGGAGATCGTCGAGGAATTTTTATCTCCATCGATCCTGCCACGAGAGAGAAGCTCGGCCTTGAAATTGCAGCTATCTCGCCGGAAATCCTTCTATTTGCGAGTGGGATCTCTTTCTCTTTTTTCATCTTACTGTCTCTCTCTCTCTTTGTCTCTCTCTGTCTCGCTTTTTCGCTGTCCGGACGAGAAACGAGCGTCAGCGGTTAGGGAAAGCCAAAAAGGAAACGATCCACTCATCCGGGCGTAATCTCCGTTCCTCGGGAACGCGAGAGCCGCGCGTTATCCTTCGAAATCGGAGGATGATGCTCGTTCGGGCCAAGTAAACGGACACCGAAGGATGTACCAAGCCAGACGCAACGATACCCGACACTACGTTCACATAATATTGGCGATGCTTTTAGCCGCGACAAACAGTGACCTCTTGCCCCGTGCTCCTCGATCATCCCCCCGCGATCACGGGGGATGCCGGCGTTTCCTTCGCGAGGAGACGCTGGACGATTCGATCCTTCGGTGTCCGTGTCGATGATGGATCAAGGATATCGGTTGAGGGTACTCGGAGGAATCTACGAGCGATTATACCCAGTGGCTCGATCAATTTCTTTTCGGGGATGATTTTCGGTTGGTTCCAAGATTTCCTTTTAACCCCTTGCACTACAACATCGATAATGATTTTGAGCAGAATCAAATAAAAACGTATAGAATTTATTTCTTTTAAACAAATATAGAATTCTATTTTATTATTATCAATGTATCGGCACTGGAGAACACGCAGGTATAAAATAAATATAAATACTTTTCCTTTTTTACGAAATTATGAACGTCAAAAATATTTTGCGTACGGTAACAGTAAAATAAATCGTAGTGCAAGGGTTAATCCCATGGCTGCAGGATCGTTTTGGTTAGGTTCTCCGGAAAGCCACCGCTCGGCTGCGGGGTTTAAGTATTTATTGCATAGCACGATCGGGGACTATGAGTTAATATGTGCATAAGGAACGGGGAGGAAGCCATTGATGGCAAGTAGGATGCTACAGGGAAGACACAACGCAGCGGCGAAAGTAATACACAACCAGGTGGAGGACCGAAAAGCTAACATCCTCTAAAACAACCTCATGTTACGAACGTAGTCTGCAAACTGTACTTGAAAATGCAGAGTACAAACTATAGTCGGGATGGAACTCTTCACGCAAATAGAACAATATAATTCATGAACCACCTGACATAACACTGTGACAGACAAAGTACCAGACGACGTGTGCTTAACAGAGATTGTTGAATCAAGTGCCTTCAAAACGATATGGAACAATGCAAAGAAGGTAGAGACTGTGTGTCGTTAGATGTCAGGGAGGGAGAGAGAGAACAAAGTTTGCTAATAAAGGACCTGCTAAAATTGGGAATACAATGGCTGTTACAATGATCTAGAACGATAGGAAATTTCTAACGACAAGATCAGAAATATAGCATGTTAGAAAACGTTTGCAACCATTCAATAGCTAGTGGCAATAATAATGGTTCTAGTAGAAATGTTTCAAAGTTGTTCGTGAAGAATCTGCAAGCATTAAAGGTGGGGCGACAGTGGCTGTTACAATAATCCGGTTTCATATTTACACGCTTGATATACAAAACATCGGCTAGAAACGATTGGGGAAAATAAAGAGACCGCAAAGAGAGAGGGATCCATCTCTCGAGCGGGAGAGCAAACGGATGAGGTCCAAAGTCAGGGTGGAACAACGTTAACGTCCGCCGTCAAAGGCTGCCGGTTTGGTCTACGCGTCCATCTTCCGGTAATGCACAGCGGGCTTCGTTGTCCCAAGTGGGAACCACTCGAGGGACATTGTACGTCTCCGTGAGATCGTACGTCGGGTCCGACGTGACTGCGCACACCTTCCACAGGGCTCGCAGCCACCTTTGAGGTCATTACGTTGCTCGCTTTCATCGTGTTTCGAACTTCACTGGATGCGAAGGTTCAGTCGGACGGCTGGTTAATCAAGCTCCGTTTCACTTACCAGCCCCGGGAACACTTGCCCCTCTCCTCTCTCTCGCTCCTTCCCTCTCTCTCTCTCTATTTCTCTCTTCCTGTCTCTCTCTATCTCTCTCTTTATCTCTCCTTCTCTTTCTCACTATATCTCTCATTTTCTTACTCACTTGCTCTCTTTTTCTCTTGCTTACTCT
>CM052097.1:20593967-20607221 GCA_028453745.1 Agapostemon virescens | reverse complement strand
AGGGGGTGAAAATCGTCCTAGCGGTTGACGAAACTTACGGAAATATTTGGCACGTATTTATTGTACGATTACTCCTAATTAGGGGGTGAAAATCGTCCTCACAGTTGACGAAACTTACAGAAATATTTCAAACGAAATATACAGAAACTTAAAAATTGCAAAAGCTCTTAATTAAACGAATATCATAAAATAGCATCACATTCGAAAATACATTTTCCAGAAACAAAATGGACGTTCGAAAAAGAGGTTTAGACGAATAAATTCGCAAAATAGAGGACTCTTTTCCTGCAACCAGTGACTACTAACAAGAAAGAAATGTTTTATATATTTTGCAAAGTTCTACGTGCGCGCGCGTGTTCTATATGGAAAAATGTCAAATTTCTTAGACACACCCGTGGTGAAAAATAATTAACGTTTCGAGTAATCGACGCAGCCTACGACCTACAAATTCGGTCGCGGCGAAGTTAAAGAGTTCTCCTGGAGGTGTCCCGAACTTGTTCGCAACGATCCAGGGTAAGTCTGCGGGTGACTGGGGGTCGTGTCACAGCCTCTAGGGTGACGTTCGCCTGTTATGGGGGTGGAGGAGGAAGGGTGGCGTACGCAGTCGGCCCGTGAAAGCGACTGGAACGGAGCAAAAGACCTAGGTAGCTTGCACGCGCCGAGGCCAGATAGAAACAGAAAGGGCAGTTAATTAGCTCGAGTTAAAAGCTCCGCTTAAATGACCTATTCAGCGCTTAGCGACTGCGAATCCGCTTCGCCTCGCCTCGCCTCGCCTCGCCTCGCCTCGCCTCGTCTGGTCTGGTCTCGTCTCGCCTCGCCTCCCGGTCGTTGCTTCTGAAGGAACGGGTCGAGGAGCCGGGGTTCAGAGAACGTCGCACGGTGTCATCCTCATTACGCAATGTGCACCGGCCTACCCTGCCGACTGCCTGCGTCTTCATCACCTACATCTACACCGCCGATTATGAATTTCTTTTTTTTCACACTGCCACGTATAATTTCTCGCTAACGTGTCCGACACGTTTCCTACAACCCGCGAGAACCGATTCTTATTTTCGTCGTAATCGCGGTTCCATATGGAAATTTGCAGACACGACTGTCTACTGAAACTCCTGAATTTGTATAAAGGCTATTTCCAGGGTTTGGAGATGTGATAGCCTACCCTGTCTGCCAAGTTTCAGCCCCATATCTCATCTGTAAGGGTAGATATTGAGGAAAATCGACAAACGAGTTCTTGGCCCATTTTCCCTATTTATTAATTAACTAATTGATTAAAAATTCTGAAAAAATTCTGACACATTTCGGATACTGTGCCACACGTTAGGTATTATTTTCAGATTTTTCCGTTGCAAACTCTGGTTTGCAAAAAATACAGATTTCATATACCAATCTCAAGTTGAACACCACAAATTTAATTTAGCAATGAGATATAATTAGAAGTATTATGCTCAATCTTTTTCAAATTCCTGAGAGTGGAAGAGCATAGTTGAAAAAAATAAAAACCACTGTATTTAGCGTTTTTTTTTTAAGTTATACTCATTTGTTCTGAATCTAAAAATTATATTATGTAATATTGAACGTTCCTGCGTTCAGAAGAAAATGTTCCAGATTTTTAAAGTTGCGTACTGTAAAAAATTAAAATAATATTATTTATATTAATAATATAGACGGGAGTCTTTAGGCTATCACATATTCCAAGCTCGATCAAAATACCATCGGGGGCGAAAATCACCCCCAAACCCGGTCATAGCCTTTTTATCTGTCGCCCGTGGAATTTTAGATATTTATTAAAAATATGTGCGAGACCCTTCGGGGAAATAGTTTGCTTTTTTGTTGAATGCACAGTTGTGGCAACAAGGAGTGTATAAAATATCGTGGACATGGTCGAAGCGTGTACCGAGAAGTCTATAAAGTTTTGTTTATGTGCGTCGTTCAGTTTATTGGACGGGAATTATTTGTCACCCTTGTTATCGCACGAGCGTTACCATACAGGCGCGCGCGGTTGTTCGCGTGCATACTATAATCTTTCGATTACTATCGCTCGCGCGATTTGCCTGGCTGTCGATCTTCAGCAGAGAGCCTATTTCCTATTCGCAAGGTGTCGCTTAAAAATATTCGAAATCCTAGAATCATTCTAAGAGTCTAAAATTATCGAAGACCAATCAAAGCGTGTCCTTGGAGCGATGGCGGACAGGTGGCCACCGATTGGTCCGCGCTTTTCGTTGATACGAAAATCATCCCTCTCAAGGGATCCGTGAACACCCTGAACACCGAGAAGGAAAACAACGAACGTCTTCGAAACGAGCGACTTCAAAGCGGTGCCTCCGAGAAGAGCCCGAAACGAGATATCGAGCATTCAAGAAAAATCGCGAAACATTCCGGAGGGATGCGAAGGGCGAGCACAAAAGCTCAAGGGGTGTAGATGGTCGCCCGGTAGTTTTGATTAGAAGCCGGAAGTTTACGTCCGTCCCCGCGGTGGCTGTTACGCGGTGGGCGATGGCTGGTCGAAATCCATCAGGAGCAATCTCGCGTTCGTTTTCGATGCTACCGAAAAGCTGGGGGGTGAGACGGCACTCACGGGGAAGGGAGAAAGCCGTCGGGAACTTGGCCCGTCTTGTATAGCCTGGCGTCCTGATATTCAATCCCCGAGTACTAATTGCTGCGCCATCGTGAATTTCCATCAGCGGATCGCATACCATAACGGACAGCGTGGATTGCGTGGGTCCTTGAATGCGACCGGGAGGATCTGGAGCTAATCCAACTCCGGCGAATCCACGACTTCGCGATCGAATCGCTTTTCCCCAAGGGGCGGCCCAGAGGGGCGAGAGAGGGCTGCCGGCGAACAATGACGGGAACCGCAACTTTCTGTTCGTTAATCCTCGGGATTTATTGACTTATCGGCTCTGTTTCTCGTACCGCCGGCTTTTCCGTCAACGGAGAAACTGTGAAAAATAACAGACCAGTGGGAAACAGAGAGAGAGAGAGAGAGAAAGAGAGAGAGAGAAAGAGAGATAGGATGGAAGAGAAAGGGAGAAAGAGTCAGAGACGCCGCAAGGGGTAGAGAGAAACCTTTCGTCGAACGCGTGTGCCGGTGCTCGAAGGGTCGCCAGTCCACAAAGCGCTTTATGGTCCGTTATACGACCGCAAGCTCGCGATACCATGTTTAGCACGGGTGCGCGATCACGAACACGACTCGCCTGTTCCAGGTGCATTCAGCTCGGCAGTGCTTCTCATCGCGGACAAGAGCTTTACGACCGCCGATGCTCCGTGCGCCGCCTATTCGACCAACCGCACGCACCCACGCGCGAGTTTACGCGTTTCTTTGAAGTGCCATGGCCCCGACGCGACGCATCGGCCGCACGCGATACCGCCGACAATTGTTCGAGCCGACGTCGTTCCACCGTATCACCGGAAAACAGACATAAATCCCGCGGGTTTATTCGAGACGATGCACCCGCAGAATGAAAGCGGAACGGTCGCGTACACTCCTGCCGCGATCAAACTGTACGGGAAAATTGTCGTTGACGCTGGCGATCGGTTCGACACGCTCGGGGCCTGAATTCGGTGTCCGTTGTTTCGCGTACTTTTTCCCGACTGGCCCAGGTACTATGGGACAGGCGAAACCGTATCAGAGGTGGTGAACACGGTCGAACTGTCTTTTGCCGAAATTTTCTGTCATGATTATTCGTAAGTTTGGAGACAAGAGAGTACTTTTACGAGAGAGATCTCTGCGCAGACTCGAACGTGGCCGAATGGGTTCAAATTGAACGCGCGGATGCGTATTATTCAGATTTGATATTAACACATTAACTGCCGAATTAACAACCTCAAAGATTCCACAAAATCAAAGTAATTTATATAATGAAGCAACGATTGAAAATCTAGAACGTGTGACACAAAGTTATCCTTCAACCTTTCTGTATTCTCCAGATATCAACTTGATTGAGTGCAACGAATATATTAACTTCCTCCGGCTGGCCCAGGTACCATGGGACAGGTAAAAACGTACCACAGGTGGTGAACACGGTTGAACTGTCTTTTGCCGAAATTTTCTGTCAAGATTATTCGTAAGATTAAAGACGAGAGAGTAAGATCTTTGTGCAGACTCGAACGCGGCCGAACGCGTTTAAATTGAACGCGCGGATGCGTATTATTCAGATTTGATATTAACACATTAACTGCTGAATTAACAACCTCAAAGATTCCATAAAATCAAAGTAATTTATATAATGAAGCAACGATTGAAAATCTAGAACGTACGACACAAAGTTATCCTCCAACCTTTCTGTATTCTTCAGATATCAACTTGATTGAGTGCAACAAATATATTAACTTCCTCCGGCTGGCCCAGGTACCATGGGACAGGTAAAAACGTACCACAGGTGGTGAACACGGTCGAACTGTCTTTTGCCGAAATTTTCTGTCACGATTATTCGCAAGATTAGAAACGAGAGAGTACGATCTTTGTGCAGACTCGAACGCGGCCGAACGCGTTCAAATTGAACGCGCGGATGCGTATTATTCAGATTTGATATTAACACATTAACTGCCGAATTAACAACCTCAAAGATTCCACAAAATCAAAATAATTTATATAATGAAGCAACGATTGAAAATCTAGAACGTATGACACAAAGTTATCCTCCAACCTTTCTATATTCTTCAGATATCAACTTCATTGAGTGCAACGAATATATTAACGCACAAATTTATTTTGAAACATGGATAAACAATTCTGTCACCCATATATGGGTGAAGTGGCAGTCAAAGTGTTAAACAAACGTTGGTTAGGAATACATACGTTTGTCGTCCACTCCTGCCGCCTGGTATGATCAAACTGCACAGGAAAATTGTCGTTCACGCTGGCGATCGGTTCGACACGCTCGGGGCCTGAATTCGGTGTCCGTTGTTTCGCGTACTTTTTCCCGACTGGCCCAGGTACCATGGGACAGGCGAAAACGTACCACAGGTGTTGAACACGGTCGAACTGTCTTTTGCCGAAATTTTCTGTCAAGATTATTCGCAAGATTAGAAACGAGAGAGTACGATCTTTGTGCAGACTCGAACGCGGCCGAACGGATTCAAACTAAACGCGCGGATGCGTATTATTCAGATTTGATATTAACACATTAACTGCCGAATTAACAACCTCAAAGATCCCACAAAATCAAAATAATTTATATAATGAAGCAACGATTGAAAATCTAGAACGTATGACACAAAGTTATCCTTGAGTGCAACGAATATATTAACGCACAAATTTATTTTCAAACATGGATAAACAATTCAGTCACCCATATATGGGTGAAGTGGCAGTCAAAGTATTAAACAAACGTTGGTTAGGAATACATACGTTTGTCGTCCACTCCTGCCGCCTGGTATGATCAAACTGCACGGAAAAATTGTCGAACGAACTAAACGAACTCGAAACTAAAAATTGCAACGCCATTATTTGAAGTAAATTTTACGTCGCTATTCTTGCATCTAGGAAAGTGATAACAGTTCCACTGTTGGCAAGATGAATAATAGTAAAATCCTGAATATGTATAAAAGGAAAGCACACGTCTGATTTACAAACAGTACAATACCAGTCTCACCTGTAGCGTATTCGTTGAGATTTCATATCGACGCATACGTTGTTGCGATCACGCGTACCTGTAAACGAACGGAACAACATTCGAAACAGTTCATGTACGCAGACGTACACGACGTACTACCACTTCCGTCGGTGTTGCTACAAAGTGAGTTCCCGCTCATCCTCAAACATCGACAAACCAGGTTCTTTCACCAAGTGCCAGAGTAAACGGCGGCCTTTCATATCCGACAGAATGGTTAGCCCGAGGAACCTCGTCGAGAAGCGTTTTCACGAGCCGCAACGGAAGTTCCACGGAAACAGGCGATTTCAGAACCGTTCTCCGGAACAGTTTCATCCATAGCCCGCTAAAATTATCCAGAGTCCTTTTTCTGGAAAAATTCGAAAAATGTCCAAAATCTCTGTTTTCCGCAGCAACCAAAGTCTCGATCACTCCAGGGGCGTAAAACTCGGTGAACTGGATATAAAACGCCAACCAACTCGGTCGACGAACAAAGACAAAACAACCTAGAGCAAAGTATACCGATTGCGAGTCGGTTCGCAACAAAAGACGATTGAGAACCCGGTTGCGCGCGGCTGGCATCCGGTACGCTGCTCTCGGACGGATGGCGAATCCGAGTAAGCAGAGTCCCAGAGCTGTTGCAGAGCCCGAAGAGAGCTCACGAACCGTGCCGGGCACGCTAAGAGCGCCGCTAAGTGTGGTCGCGCCATGGCTGACAGTCGACGGCATTAGGCAAATTGAAATCTTGCCGGTAGAAGAGCCGGATGGCTAGTTTACTTTCGCCTCTCTGTCCGGGCTCGGCTCGGCGTGAACCTACGCCCGCGATGATTCTCTCGGACCGTGAAACCCGCAGCCACGAACAGTTCTCTCCGCGGGGGACGTCGACGGGGGGCACGCACGGGCTCCCCGGGACCCGCGGATCGTACCCCGAGTCCCTCGTTCATCCGCCTCTGCCTCCTGTTTTACGACGTAACCTACTCTCCTCGCCCGTAATCTTTTAGGACCACTCGCGCTAATTTCGTTTCCCGGTATCTTCGCGTTTAACCCTTTGCACTCGACTCTGGGTCACCACTAAAAATTGCAACGACATTATTTGAAGTAAATTTTACGTCACTATGCTTGCGTCTAGGAAGGCGATAACAGCTCCACTGTTGGAGAGACGAATAATAGTGAAAACCTGAATATAAAAGGAAATAAATTAGGTAAAGTGAAACTTTCGAGAGCAGAAGACGTGCCTTGGTTTTCGAAGGTAAAACAGCTTCGAGTGCAAAGGGTTAATCCTCACCATATTTTTTTTTGGGATCTATAAATTTGTTCAATAAATTCATATATTTATTAGCGAACAGCTGTGCTTAATCACTTGCGATATTTGAAAACATTAGTCCGAAGATATCCGCTTGAATGGAAAGCTACACAATATTCTAACAGGAGTTAGGAAGGACTGCAAACCCTGTTCTCAGAGAAATAAACTCGGAAAAAGTGTTTCGTGTTGAGTTTGCTAGAGGACTGGTCGGTGAGGATGGTTAGCAGGTTCTGAATTAGGCTGAACTGTTAATTTCCTTTGATTGGAATTATGTTGCCTGATCAATGTTTTTAGCTACCCTTAAACTGTAAGTTTCTATACAAAAATTCCGGTTTTATATGAACCGGTGTTAACCCCCACTATAACATCGAGTCAGATTCATGATAATGATTTTTAGCAGAATCAAATAAAAACATACATAATTTATGTCTTTCAAAACAAAATTATAATTCTATTTTGTTGTTATCAATATGTAGACACTGGAGAACACGTAGGCATAAAATGAATATAAATTCTTTTCTTTTCTTTCCAAAATTATGAATAAAATAAATCGTAGTGCAAGGGGTTAAATCGTGCACAACAAAAGTCCCACAAGAAGAATTATCATGTACTCCTAATAATCATAGAATAGTTTCGAAATATGCCTTGCGCTAGCCTAACGATGAAGTACAACGATTTTTCTCTCGCTAGAAAAATAAAGTCTCCAGATAACCGTGTAATTACTCCGTCCGACGTAGATCCGCGGAAGCAATCTCCGAATCGCGAAGTTCCACCAGTGAAAACAGCGTCTGCGATCACCGCCGAGCGGAACTGTAACACGTTATTCCAGTATCTCGGTAAGAGTTTCCCCGGCCGCGAAGAGGTCACTGTTCCGGCAATTAGTTCGCCGGTTTATACATCCAGAGGGATATCCCATCGTTCCTCTTACCAAGGTATCCTCCTACCTACAGCCGATATCGGGCAGCCGCTTGTTCTCTCCCCTGAGCTATTCGCCTCGGCGACGACCTACTATTGGAAGTGCGCCGCAAGTTGTTAACCTTAGTTGGCGGTTTAATTACACAGGCAAATATTATCGAACTGCCGGAGTTAATTAGATAATTAAAACTTGAAGGGTAAACTACTTTGCCTCGACGGCGATGGCGGCGCGGTGTACCGACGGAAACATGAAAGCCCGGGGTTTTCCCGTTGGTCTGTCGGTGAGGCCGAGCCGCACGATCTCCGTTCGCGTGTACGGGTACACCTCTGGAAGATGGTAGGCGAGATTGACGGCATGCCGCAAATCGTGGCTCTCTGGCCCGCCTACCCTTCCTTGCTCCCGGGAACTTTCCGCGGGATGAGACCGGGATCTACCTGTTCCCATTGTAATAGCGGGTATCCTTAACGAGAAATTCCTTCGCCTTGTCTTTTTACCGGCCCGGGAAATTTGTCCGCCTCCACCGCGAGCAAGCTTCCGCTGAATTATTGCGTCGCTGAAGGGTTCTTTATCATTCGCCCGGAGACGTTTTATTATCGGCGTCGCTATCAGACGGTTGCCCGGCCGGCTATCCCTTTGGGGAAATTAGGCAACGCGATCGATGTACCCGCTGCGATGAACAATCAGGAACAAGTTTCATTACAGACTTGGTGTTCCGTCTGCGAACGCGATTGCTCGAGACGCGGATTACTTGTACGCTTGAACACAACGCGCTGCCGTTCGTAACGATAACTTTAACGATAATGGGAAAAATGGGGTTGATAAAACGAAGCCTCCTGGATTTCCCTGAAATGCTAGCCTCGATATTGAGTAACATATTTAAAGAGGAAGGTTTGGGGAAGATTTTGCCGTTGGTCCCATGTCGATAGCTCTAATAGTTTGGTCGTGGCACGACTTCAAAGATTTGCCAAATATTGGCAAATATTGCTAAATATTGAAGGTAACCCCCTTCTTAAAATCGCGAAAAATCTTTAGGTCTCCGATTCTTTTGTAATTTTGCTTACACGTTTCTAGACGCGCGGTCAGAGTGTATGGCAATTTTCAGCTCGATCGGAATCGAATTGCAGCCGTGACGCGACTTTGAAATCTCGGGGTGATCAATGGTGAAAATGGGAAAAATTGAGGTTGATATAAGCTAGCTTCCTGAAGTCCCCTGAAACGCTACCCTAGAAAATGGGGGCTCTTCTTAAAGAGGAAGGTTTAACGAAGATTTTGCCGTCAGATTTATGTCGATAGCTCTAATAGTTTGGTCGGGGCACGACTTCAAAGATTTGCCAAATATTGCCACAAAATCGCTAAATATTGAAGGTAACCCCCTTCTTAAAATCGCGAAAAATCTTTAGGTCTCCGATTCTTCTGTAATTTTGGCTACACGTTTCTAGACACCTAGGCAGAGCGTATGCCAAATTTCAGCTCGATCGGAATCGAATTGCAGCCGTGGCGGGACTTTGAAATTTGGAGGGTCCTACTCGCGAAAATGGGAAAAATGGGATTGATAAAACGAAGCCTCCTGGATTTCCCTGAAATGCTAGCCTCGATATTGAGTAACATATTTAAAGAGGAAGGTTTGAGGAAGATTTTGCCGTTGGTCCCATGTCGATAGCTCTAATAGTTTGGTCGTGGCACGACTTCAAAGATTGCCAAATATTGACGGGACTTTTAGGTCCCCGATTGTTTTGTAAATTTTCCTACTTCCTACTTCCAAAAGACTTGTGTTATACCCGACGACTAGATTGATCCTGAATAAAATCGCTCATGGACTGAACGCTCGGCTGAAAAAAACGAATTTTTACTTCGAAATTCGCAAGATTACGCTTGTCCGTCGTGTAACAAGCTTGCGAGGGAAAATGACTTTTATTACTTCGGGCGTCCGTTTAATTTCGTGCCCGGCTATAGACGCGTTCCTAATCAGCGGCTGACAGTGGTGCAGTTCGTCGAGCGAGTCGAGTCGGCGAAGGTAAACAGATGCACATGGCAGCGAGTCGTAGTTACATGTTTCTCGTATAATTAGCAAAGGCGGCACACGCTGGTATTTTGTTTATCCGCTCCTCTGGTCGGAGCCGGTATAAGAATCTCTCCGATACTCGCACCGGCGAAAGGTGTGAATAAATATGCGTGGTTCGACCAGGCGGGGACGACAGACGAAAGCAGGCTCCCAATTCATTAAAGTTTACATTGAGAAAAGCTCTCCAGGCCGTGACGCAGCTACACGAAAGCCTGTCTGAACAAACAATTGCAACGAGCTCCGAACTAATCTGGTGTGTCGACGGGAGAGAATCGTTGCGCAGAGGGTGGAAAAGGGAACGAAGACTCGAGAGAAAGAGAGGGAGAGAGAGAAAGGGAGAAAGGGAGACGAAGATGGAAAGAGACGACGGTCGGAAAGTTAGAACGCGACGCAACGGCGAATATCAACATAGCTTCTCGAACTCTGTCGACCAGCCGCGTCGTCGTCGCCGGATTCCCCGATGCTAGTTCCGGGAAACGGGACCAAAGTGAAATCGTACCGTGCGACTGCGTTCCAATTTCTTTCTGTTTATTCGACACAGTTTCGGGTCCCGTGCACTCCAATCGGCCGGCTCTTTTTTCGCGGAACGCAAAAACCAGCCCGTTCCAACCGAGCCACGAATCACTGCGGTGCATCGATCGTTCCGGAAGGCCAGTCGATTGTTTAACGCTCGGGCAAAGGTCGCGCAGCCAGTTTAAGGTCCATTCGAGTACGAACCTCAATAGAATTATACGCGGTCTACGTTGTTTCCACTTTAGGACGTTAGAACGAGGTATCGGTTTGTTTCGTAATATACTGCTTCTTTGTAGTTCGGACTTTTCTTGAAGCGCAGTTTCAAATGGTAGAATACATGGTTCTCAACTTGTCTGGGTTATCGTAAGAATCTGTAGAAGCATCTGAGATGGTTAAGGTAAAAAGAAACAGCTGTTGAAGTCGGTATAAATATATATAAATCGAAGACGGATTAAGTACTAGCGGGAAAGTCTCGTCCTATTGTCCCTCTGTCAGTGAGCGCAGGAAGTAGAGCCGCCACAAATCTCTCACATGGCTACCGTTTAAACAGACGCAGCAATTTTTATTTCGCGCAAAGATCCACGCTTGACCGATATACTTCTTGCAAACTAAAAATCAAGTAGGAATTTGGAATTTGTTTAACCTGTTAACCGGTGAATAAACTTTTGTTCGACTCGTTTCACAATGGGGACTTCATTTAATACTTATTGTTTATACATAATTGTAAACTTATATAATTGATTTACTTGAATAAGAACTACATAAAATGTAATGTGTTGAAAATATTACGGCAAACTTCCATGACGAAAAATGTCGTCATGACTAGTTAACAGGTTAACCCTTAACACTCCAATGGCTCCTCTGAGGAGACACTAAAAATTGCTATACTATTATTTAAAACAACTATGACCCGACCATAATTGCATTTAATGAATCGTTAAAAATTGAAGTGTTGTGCGTGCAAATAACAGTAATAAATTTAATATGCAAAAACGAAAATGAACCATGTACAATATAATTATTCTACGTAAAAGAAATGACTCGATTTTGGAATTAAAATTGCTCGGAGTGCAAAGGGTTAATCCTCGGGTCGTTTGATATAAGACTCGCCCCAGTTTGCTACGAAAGCGTAAAAATTCTCGTTGATACAACCGATTCGTTCTTTGCCGTTTCGAAGACGAAAAGAAAATCGGCGAGATTTGAACGAAAACGTAAGAAGCGCGTAGAGTCTCGCGAAACGGATGTTCGAACGGGTAGTTTTAACCGTATCCGGTGTGATTTTCTGTTGCAGACACAAGAGGAAAGTGCAGAACCTGTTACCGTGCAAGAGTGCAGCGGGCGCTGCGGCGGCGGCGGCGGTTGCGGCCGCTGGCGGAAGAAGTCGGGTACTCGCGGACGGTCAGCCGCACGGCGGTACGGGTAGCGCGGGTGGCGCGGTGCTGTACGAGGACCTGCCGGAAGCGGTGACGCACTCGCAGCTGCACAATCATCTGCCGAGCCACCATCCCGGCCAGGCGCCGACGATCGAGGTACGAAATCCCGATCAGCGACACAGCCTACGGGAACGACAGCCGCAGCAGTTGCATCGTGCGCGCGCCCCCGCGCCTCATCATCTCGACTATCTCGACTACCGGGACCCGAGGGCGATACTGCGAGTCCAGGACAAGCCCTCCAGGGCGGTCTTGGGCGGTTATCGAACGCCGCGAGCCCTACTCGCCAAGTCCCAGGGTGTCCCGCTCTCGATAGCGACCCACACGCCGTCCCGATGCAGCAACGTGACCAGCCCGCTCTTGCAGAACGGCGGTAACGTTCTACGGAACAGTCACTTGCTGTTGGCCAGCCAGAACGCGCTGATCACGAGTCAACAACCCCTCCCGCCGACCCCTAACCCAGCCCCGATCAACGGTAGCAACCCCTGTATACCGAGCTGTCCGAACGTGGACGTCACCCTGAACAACGAGAAATATCTGGGAGACAGCTGCGTTTCCGGTCGGCCGATAGACTACCGGCTACCAATCACCCCGACGCACCGTCCCAGAGTCCAGCAAACCCTTTCGGAGAAGCCTCCACAGAGTTCCTCGTCCCTGTCCTCCTCCTCCGCGTATCCTGTCACCCAACAGTCCGCGCAAAGAATCCTGTCGGAGCCGGTAGCGAACGCGAACAGAAGGCCCTCGGTCGACTCCGAGGGCTACTCGTACATAGATTTCAAGGACTCGGAACTAGAGTCCACGAGGTACGAGCTGAGCAACCGGCAGCCGGAGACCACAGCCTCGAGGATCTCGTCGCTCAGGTTGTTCCGCTCGTCCTCGGGTAGATCGAGCTCGGTCGACTCGGACGGTTACTCGTACATCGTGGACTCCGGGTACAGACGGGCACCGGGTACGGCTAGGAGGATCGTGGCCGAGGGTACCGAGGAGGAAGTGTGTCCGCTCTGCACGATGCAGCAGATACACAGTCTCCTCAGCAAGCCGGAGGACGTATATCTGAGCGTGCAGGGCACGTGACACATGTCGCTCGCCAGCGACGTCTTCTTATAGTGCAGAGTGGGGCTGTAAGTAGCTACTAACCAGCATCGACGCCAACTTGTCGCCTCGAACCAGACTAAACCAGCTGACTCGATCCTGGTCTATGTACCGGATCGCCATACTTTATTTATCCACTCGAAACCTTCGTTCGATCTTTGGCAGTTTTAGTTGGGAACCGAAAGACTTGCTGTTGCTAGTGGTTACCGTGGATGTTCGTTTATGCTTGAAATACAATTTTAGTTGTTATGCTTTCGGTTCGCCTTAACCTTCGCTACGGGGCTGGTCTTCGAGGATCTGAAAAATAATTCATTCTTAACTGTCGAGAGTCTCGTTTCAATATCTTT
>CM052097.1:20563631-20574296 GCA_028453745.1 Agapostemon virescens | reverse complement strand
ATTCGCGTACCCAAAATATGAGAATCTTGCACACCGTAGAGTTTCGATCCGGAGAACGCAGTCTGTGCGTAGCTCGCAGACGTTCGAAGGGGTTGGCGACGCGTCGTAGGTGCGAGTCCTCGCAAATTTCATAAACTCCTACTTAAATCCATAATTATTATTAACCTCGTTAGCCGAAGGGCGCGTCGAAAATGAGAGACTTTCAGACCGTGAGGGGATTGGTGTGACGATCAAGGCTGCGAAAAGTGAGCGTGGCAGCTCGGGGGAGGGGGTGGGTTTTCAGGGTCGCGAAGCGTCTGCCGCGTTAAACGATACACGCGGCACCCTCTCGCCCTTTGGTTCTTTGTGTCGGGTGACAAAATTGAGCCCGGTTTCGCGCAGGCGTGCCATTAAGCTACAAAAGACGACCTTGGAGGGGGTTGGTCCCCTTTCGTCGTCTCGCGAAAAGCCGGCAATTTGCGTGTTCACACGGCCCTCTGAGAGGAACCCGTTGAGAACGCGGGAACGTAACTAAACGGCATCTTGCTCGCACGCCTTAGGATAGGATCTCTACAGGGTGTCCCGAAAAGGTACGAATTCCTTGAAAGGGTATTACGATTGCTGGAGTTATTCCCAGACACTTTTTCCTTTACCAAAACATCATGCAAGGCTTCGTTTTCGAGTTATTAATAGAAAACGGCGAGCAATCGGAGTGCGGCTGCAGGAATCGATTTGTGGCGGATGTAACTCCTGCGCTCACCGACAGAGGGACAGTTGAACGAAACTTTCTCGCTAGTACTTGATGTATGTGTCCCTTCCAGTATCCCTGCAGCTAGGGCAGGGACCACTAGATAGTTTTACTGACGAGTTCTCTTCCTTTTCACCTTTTTCTTTCTCTCTTTCCACTCGGAAAGAGAAAAAGGTGTGATTGGTCCACGTTTTTCGTTAATAACTCGGAAAAGAAACAGCGAGTTGGCAAAGGAAAGGGTTACTCAGAATTACCTAAGAAATCTCGCTTTCTTTCTTTGGGCTTCACTGAACTCTGCATAAGAAGAACGGAGGATAATTTTAGAATACCCCAGGAATCACCCCTTGTAAAGAACTCAAGCATTTCGAGAACACCCTATATAAATTTGCAATACAAAGAGAAGTTATTGGGGTGCTTGCATGTGACATGTCCAATTTTTAATGATTAGTTGAAACGGGGTGAACGTGTAAACAAATTCAATTAGTATACGGATTCATTTTGAAATATGAATACGTAATTTCGCCACGTGCATGTTGGGAGTCGCGACAGTCAAAGTGTTAAATGTAGGAGATGAGGAGTGGTTAATTAATGAACGCAGTATTCCTTAATTTCAGGTTAATACTAGATGATAGCTGAAACATAAATTACATACGCTTTTGAGGCACGCTACTCTCTGACTCTCGATACCGCACACGCGCCATAACCTACAAATACCAGGTATGCCAACTCTGCCGACGCAAATAACTCCAAACATTTCCCTACAAAATTTTAGATATATATTTTGTGAGGGTTGTATCATACAAATTTTTCTTTTTAAAGTTGAGAATTCAGCGACTTGGCATTTTCCTTTTATTTAGCTTATGCCACCGAGGTTCAACGTCTACTTAAATGGCGTCGTAGATATCGAATCATGGCGTACGCACCATAACCTAAAAACACCAGGTCTGCCAACTCTGCCGACACAAATAACTACAAAGAATTCTACTTTAAATGCTGCAGATATATTTCCTATCGTATATTTCACACATGTTTTCTTTTTTAAAATGGAGAATTCAACTTTTTACCACGTTCCTTTAAATTAGGTTGTGTTATCGAAGTTCAATGCCCACTTAAATTGCATCGTAGATATCAAATCACAGTAAATGTGCCATAACCTACGAACGCCAGGTCTGCCAACTACGCCGACACAAATAACTGCAAAGAATTCCACTTTAAATTCTACCAATATATTTCCTATCGCATATTTCATACATGTTTTCTTTTTAAAATCGAGAATTCAGATTTTTACCATCTTCCTTCAAATTAGCTTGTGTCATTGAAATTCAACGCCCACTTAAATTGCATCGTAGATATCAAATCACAGTAAATGTGCCATAACCTAGAAACGCCAGGTCTGCCAACTCTGCGGACACAAATGACTGCAAAGAATTCCACTTTAAATTCTGCAGATATATTTTCATACGACCTTTCTTCTTAAAATCGAGAATTCAGCGATTCAGCATCTTCCTTCAAATTAGCTTGTGTCATTGAAGTTCAATGCCCACTTAAATTGCATCGTAGATATCAAATCACAGTAAATGTGCCATAACCTAGAAACGCCAGGTCTGCCAACTCTGCGGACACAAATGACTGCAAAGAATTCCACTTTAAATTCTGCAGATATATTTTCCTACGACCTTTCTTCTTAAAATTGAGAATTCAGCGATTCGGCATCTTTGGCTGATGGCACCGAGGGCCAAAGGCCACGCGCCCGTAAACGTCGAAACGGCCCCGAAGGAGTTCCACCGCGCGAGTTGCAGCAGCGCGTAATTTAGCCGGGCGGGTTTACACGACATCGGAATTCGGTATCCAATTTTCCTCTCTGTAATCTCAGACCGATGGAATCAAAGCTCGTTGGCCCGATGCCTCTGTGCTCCTCTTAACGCGCGCGCAGCGTACGTACAGAAACGCGGGTGCATTATCGAATTAGCCAGTAGGTATGGGCCCTTTGACCGAGCCCTCGGCCAGGGCGATACATGAGGGCGTGCGGGAGCGGATGGACAGCTTAAAAAAAATCCAGAGCGAGAGACGGAGAGGGTGAGAAGGGGTCGTTACGTCGCCGGTGTTGTTTTACCTGTCGTACTCCTCCGGCCATTTCCCTTCTAGTTTGGTCACCGGTCGGAGACGTCGCCCAGCGATCCTTTCATTAAGGAGCCGATCAAAGGGACACCGCCGGGCCCTTCACCCTCCCGACACGCCGTTCTCCCGTTGCAGGGATAATCGTTTTAAAAGTTCCCGTTCTCGCGCAAAAGCGGGACGCGAAGAAAGCCGACCGGAAAAAAGAAACGCGAAACCGCCGCCGCCGCTGCGGCCTCGAACAAAAGTGACCGAGGAAAAGCGATGTCGGAAAAATCCGCAGTCGGGAAACTCTGCACGCGCGTACTCGCTCTGTGTCTCGCTAATCCGAGGCGTGTATCGCGTCGTCGGACCATCGCCGCCTCGTAGCTTTTACCCCGACGAACCTACGGCCTTTCAAGATTCTTCGGGTTCCACCGAAACGAGACCAGCCTCTCGTCTAGATTAAACCTCGCTAGGCGTTCGCGAGTTTATGCATTCATGCGTCGCGCTGTCTTCCGAGACGCCTCTTTCGAAATGCGACAAACATATGGACCCGCGGACGGTCTTTGGGTCGTTGCCTCCGGATTCTCCTTCGGGCGAATTTGCCGCGCTGGTTTTCTTCCGGCGAGGCTCAAGCTGCGTTCACATTGGAGGAACGTCGACTAACTTCTTCTCGCTTCTCGCTGTCTACTTTCTTTAATCGGTAAAACATTGAAAAGCAACGGGCAAGCGGTATGGAATTGCTCGAAGTTGTTCGACGAGTCCAGAATTTGTTGATTCTGTAAAATTTAAAGCTGGAATTTAAAGCTGCGTTCATACTAGAGGAATGTCGACCAACTTCTTCTCGCTTCTCGCTGCCTTCTCCGTCTACTCGGTAAAAAAATGAGGAAGCAACAACAGGCGATACGAAGTCGTTGGCAGTTGTTTGACGAGTCGAGAATTTGTTTAATTCTATCAAAATTCCCGTCGCTTCTCGCTGTCTACTTTCTTTAACACATTGACTGCCAAACTAGCAGCTAAAAAAATTGCACGAAGTCGAAGCAACTTATCGAGTTAAATAAAAATTGAAAAAATAAAACCTACGACACTGAGTAGTTTTCCGACCTTCTTGCATCTTCTGGACCACCGTCAAATTGAATATAATGAATATATTAACGTGGAAATTCATTAAAAAATTGCACAAATAATTCTGTGACCCTTATGTGGGTAAAACATTGAAAATCAACGGGCAAGCAGAATGAAATTGCTCGAAGTTGTTCAACGATTCCAGAATTTGTTGATTTTGTAAAATCTCGGGCGAAATTTGAACGTAAGTTTTGTTGCAACGAATTTAAAGCTGTGTTCACACTGGAGGAACGTCAACCAACTTCTTGTCACTTCTCGCTGCCTTCTCCGTCTACTCGGTAAAAAAATGAGGAAGCAACAACAGGCGATATGAATTAAGAGATAGATTGCATGACCTGCCTATTGCAGGAAACAATGCTGACTGATGTAAAAGTTGAATGCAGGTCTTTCGAAGACATCGGGAGAACTGTGTTGGCTGTACTTCCTGCACTCACCGACAGAGGGACGAGTTTCTCGTTAGTACTTGATCCATCTCCGATTCATATGTATATGTATATACCATCCTTAACTGCCTTCCAGTATAGTCAGCCTTACTGACGAATCCCCTTTCTTCCTTTTCTTTCTTTCTCTCGCCAGCAACATTTTCCTCCGCGAAAGAACAATCAGTTATCAATGAGAAAAAGAGAAGAGCATCGTAAACTAGCGTTATGTCATTAATAAATATAACCACGAACGAAAGTCGCTGCGGAGTAGCAACAATTTCCTCGAACATTGTTCCGCGCCGGCCATAAATTTGCTTGTCCTTTCTGCATGGAAATTCTAATCACGACAGCGACGAATGAAATGGCGGTGCAAGGTGTTAATCACGGTTCACGTGGCACAAAGCACTGCTAGGGAAGTATGGAATAAGTGTAGCGAGAATTTTAATTCCGGAAAGCAGCCGTTCAAAGAGTAGCGGCGAGGCGAGGTGCGGAGGCGGTCGTGTTCGAAGCTTTCCGCCTGACAGGTGAAAATTGGCCGGCGCGGCGCGCGATAAAGCTCTCCGTAAAGCCGGCCACGGTCACACAGTATGGAGATTAGTTTCGGTCCGATTGGACGGCGCCAGGTGGAATTAAACGGCGCTTCCTAATCGCTAAACAAACCCGGGCCGAGCCAAGCGTAAAATGAAATTTGTAAAATTCTGCCGTTAGAGAGCGGGGGCTCGATCGAGCGTGCGGAGAAACGCGCTGGCTCGGTTCCGTTGTGTCGCGAGACCGATCCGTGTGTGCCGCATCAAAGGAACCGGGGCTCGCCGGTTTTATGTGTCTGTACGCGCGGATGTGCCACGGCGAAAACGGCGAGGAACAACCTCGGCTCTGCTAATGGGAAACGAAACGTAAGGACGCGAGTCGCGATCCGGGCTCGATTCGATATGGCGCGACCAATAAACCGCGAGCCTGTCGATTGCAAGCGGCGCGGGGTCTCGATTGCGAAATCCGTCCCAATACGATAATCGGTGCCGATATCAAAGGATCGTTCCGGCCAGGTGCAACTGCATCGGTGCATGTGCGCTGGACGGCAGCGGTCCGTTGCCTCGCTCGAGAGCGTGCCTCTGTGCCGTTCATTACGCACGGATCGCCGCGTTCTGAAATGACACTTGTTCCGCTGCCGGCCAAAGGGAATTCCACTGTTCCGCGAGCCATAATTCGCGGACCCCGGACTCCTTATGCTAAGGCATCATCTATGAAATCGCTCAGCTAGAACTTTCAAGTACCTTTATAATCGCTGTCTCATGAACGGGATCTAAACTGTAAACTAATCGTTGTACTTGCACGGTTTTAGAAACTAATGTCCATTTCGGCAGATTCGGTCTGGAAGAATGGCGGAGCATACGCGATCTTCATGTTGGGGCTACCATACTAAAAAACTTTTTCGGGAATTAATTTGTTAACTGGGTATGACGAAATATTTCGTCATACACGAACTACTACTAGAATGGTCATAACGACACTTTTCATAATAATATTAATAGTAATATTTTGAACACATTATATTTTATGTGGTTCCTATTCAAGTAAATCAATTATATAAGTTTACAATTATATATAAATAATAAGTATTAAAAAAGAAAAAAAGTCCCCACTGTGAAACGAATCGAACAAAAGTTTATTTCCCGGTTAACAGGTTAAGGATAAGTTGAGGGTTAGGTCAAAATAACGGTATGACATTTTTTAAAGTTATACCACTGTCTCATGAACATTTTTTGATTGTGCAGAATAAAAATATTCAATTTTGAAAGAAATGTCTTAACTGTGGAATTAAATTTGCTTCCACAGCAAAGGGTTAAAGCTAATAAAAATTGAACTACGAACCAAGAAAACAGTTGTAACATCGAAAGCATGATGCAAAAGGGAATGGCGACGCCGAGGCGCCAGTAAAACTTGCAATACCATTTTTCGAAACATTGTTCATATTACCAAATTCGTCTGCATTCTATAAATTGCTAAACATTCAACTGTTAAACTAGAAAATAGGCTTATGTAAAAGGGATTCTGCAGAATAAAAATGTTCAATGTTGAAAGAATTGTCTAAACTTTGGAATTAAAATTACTTCGACCGCAAAGGGTTAAAACTAATAAAAATTGAACTATGAACCAAGAAAACAGATTCAACATCGAAAGCATAATGCAACAGGGATTCCACAGAATAAAAATGTTCGATGTTGGAAGAAATGTCTTAACTTCGGAATTAAAATTGCTTCGACCGCAAAGGGTTAAACCGAATAAAAATTCCACTATGAACCAAAAAAAAAAAACAGATTTAACATCGAAAGCATAATGCAAAAAGGATTCCACAGAATAAAAATGTTCGATGTGGAAAGAAATGTCTAAACTTTGGAATTAACATTGCTTCGACCGCAAAGGGTTAAAGCTAATAAAAATTGAACTATGAACGCAGAAAACAGATTTAACATCGAAAGCATGATGCAAAAGAAAATGGCGACGCCGAGGCGCCAGTAAAAATTGCAATACCATTTTGCGAAACATTATCCATATTACCAAATTCGTCTGTATTCTATAAATTGCTAAACATTCAACTGTTAAACTAGAAAATAGGCTTATGTAAAAGGGATTCTGCAGAATAAAAGTGTTCGATGTTGGAAGAAATATCTTAACACATTGCTGACCGATGACGAGTTAACTCGTCATTGCACTTGCACTATCTATTTCAATTTATGAAACCCAGGGAGATATAGAATATTGCAAAAGCTTTTCGCAATATTTTAAAAGTTATATAAAAAACATATCCAAAGTTTAATTTCATTTCATTCAGTAAAAATAAAATTTATTGGAGTTTATTTAGAATGTGTAAAATTGCCGGTCAGCAAAGTGTTAACGTTGGAATTAAAATTGCTGAAATTAAAACAGCAAAGGGTTAAATCTAACGAAACCGCGTCTAATGACAGAAGCATCCAATGCTGGTTCACCGAACGCGAGTATCAGACGCCGCGGAAGCAGCTTAAACGTATCGCTATGAATTCTTTAAGTGCGTTTCCGAGCGTAGAACCAACAACGACGAGGACGCGCGAAGATTATGCGACGCGCAGTGCCTTCAACAGGTTGCTTTTAAAGGCTTCATTGTCAAAGGCAGCGCAGCAGGATCCTCCCCATTTACTTGTACTCCGGACAAACGTTTTTTCGATCGATCCTAATTCGTGCCAAACCGTTGTCGTCCCCTTCGCTGACTCTCGAGTTTCCGATTAGCTCCGGGCATTAACAGCACCGTTCTGACCATTTGCGAAACGCACGAACTTTCTCCCGATAAGTTTTGCCAATTGTCCTTAAAACAACCCGTCCCTGCGACCGTTCGCCCTTTCCCCACCATCTCGCTTTCTATCTTCCCTCTCGTCCCCTTTCTCTCTGTAATTCGTTGTGTACATCCACCGGCGCAGTTCGCACTTTCGGGTAAACATCCCTTAAAACAAGGCTCTCGGACTTTCCCGTTCCGTGCGCCCTGCTGTTTTCCAACTTCCCTCTGCATCACCGGCGATTAAACGGAAAAAGATGCGACGCACAATCAACGAGTATATTCGTTTATTTGCTTGGAATTGTTTGTCGTAATAGTAATTGTCACGCTCTGAGACACTCTGTGTCTACAATTAACTGATATGCATATAGGGCAAGGCTGCTCGTTGAAACTATTTTATTCCAGTCAAACTCATCGTCAACCCCTTCTGCACAATATTTAATACTTAAATAAATTACTTACCGATGTTCATTACTTATTAATATTCTTAATCCTTCTAGCTTACAAATTTCAAAATCGAGACATTTCTCTTAACCCCTTGGCCTACGGCTTATTTTATAGTAACAGCGACTAGATTTTCTTTGCCCTTTTATTTTTTTAATTTTACAGTTACTGTTTTACTTTTACAATTTTACTGTTTTAATTTACAGAACGACAAAGAGAAAAGGCAAATTTGTAGTTACTGCGTGGCTAGCTATTCACCAATGACCATACACGACCAACAGTTGAATAGAATGTTATTTTCGTTTAAAGAAAATTGAGGAAAATTGATCACGAGTGTGACTCGTGGTTGTAGGGTAAGGGGTTAAGACAGAATAATTTTAATCGTTTTGCAACCACGAAATTGTAACTCTTGTCTCGAACGATTCAATTTTTCGCAATTCCGAAAGATGGACGAATTAAATTTGTTTTAAGTAATGTAGGAACTTGAGTGGAAAGAGGGAACCTCCCCTTTCCCCTAATTTCCTCTGCGCTGTTCCGATATGGGAGGACCCGATGCTACAGTGAAGTTGTGGCAATTTTTCCGGTCGCTTCGTTCCAGTACAAAGGGTTAATTGGGGACCGAGGTGTATGGGGCTCTCCAATGGTGACTCTGATCCATTGGAGGGTATGGCCATAGTGTTGGTGGTCCATACACTAAAATCCTCTCACTCCACCTCCTCGTGGTGGTCCCTGGGAACACGCTTGCGTGTTGCTAATGGAGTGAGGGGTACATTAAATGGAAGAGAAAACGGAAGTATAGAACGGAAGAGGAAACAGAGAATAGGAAAGAATAGGAGAGGAGAAGGAGTACAGTAAATATTGGAATATGGGTATATAATAATTTGCGAATTTTACTTTTGAGACAGAAATCTCTTCTCTAGGTATTCTGCAAGGTACTCAGCCCTTCGTGGTCTCCGCAAAAATGCCATTTCGGAAAAGGGCATGCCTCAACGTCCAAACCGACGACAACCCCCGAGATCTCTGGGTCCAACATTAGGGCAAACTTAAAGAGCACCCTTAATGATATCATTTTCAAAAATTTCTTAGGTAAACTATGAACATCTGGCTTGATCATGCCGTTGGCGGAACCTTAAAAATCTCAAAGGGAGCACCATAAAAAAATCGAAGGTTGAACCCACCTCCAAAACTCGGTATCGCCACCTCGGTCGAGGTGTACTTAAGCATGACGCTGCGACCGCAATTCGATTGCGAATTTTATTTTTGAGAGAGAAATCTCTTCCGTAGACATTCTGCAAGGTACTTAGCCCTTCGTGATCCCCGGAAAATGGCATTTTGGAAAAGGGCAGCCCTCAACGTCCAAACCGAGGACAACCCCCGAGATCTCTGGGTCCTACGATAGTCTTACTGTACACCCGTAATGATAGCATTTTGACAAAATTCTCACGTTAACTGTGAACATTCAGCTTGACGATGCCGTTGGCAGAACCTTAAAAATCTCAGAGGGAGCAGCACCAAAAATCGAAGGGTGAACCCACCTTCTCAACCCCTGAAAAAAAAGTACAAAGGGTTAATTGCGAGACTGTAGCTCGAGCTAAAATTACGAACGCATGGAAAGGAAGTCGAACGATTCTTCTTTCGGCGCAGGAGTGAATCCTCGGGAACATCGAAAGTCGCGGGCAATTTCAACGAGGAATTAATAATCTGTACGACGGGGCGCAGCAATAACCCGAATTACATCGCCGGCGGAGTTTGCGAAATTATCGTGCGCAATAATTCTTCCGCGGGGCGAATGTCTCCTGGAGATTTTAATTCCTGGCCCCGGAACAGGAAGGCGGGGCCGCGTAAACACGGAAGTGTACGCTCGATCGTTCCGTCTCTCGTTCCGGTCGAAATGAATTATGAATTTGCGTCGGTCGTCGTCGACGTCGGCGAATGCCGCGATCTTTCCCGACCGGCGTAATGCTTTCCCGATACTGCAGAAATTTCCGGCGAATAACTGTGCACCACCGCGGATCAACGTTCCTCCAGTTTCTCAAACGCGGGCAAACCCTCGTCGGATGCGCAGGGTGTTCGGATACGTGATGCAAATAATTCCCGGCTTTCCGAATATTCTTATTCGCTGGTCTACGGTAATGCTTCTTCTTCCGCCTCGATACCGAATTTATTACCAAAGGCTTAACGATTGCACTCCACAATTCTTAATTTGTTATCGGCGGTACTGTGAGGCTTTGCGCGGGGCTGATCGAAAAGTGGAAGGAATTAGTGTCGCAGATGGTCCGAACTTAATACGTAAAATGAATAACAAATAATAATGAACAATAATGAACAATACGAAATGATATTGTGAAACAGATTCGCTCGAAAACAAATTATTTTATTATACGAATAAATATTAAAGATAAAGATAAATAAATTAATATAGAATATAATATATATATATAGAATATATGTAATGTAGAGTATATATAATGTAGAATATATATAATATAGAATATATATAATATAGAATATATATAATATAGAATATATATAATATAGAATATATA
>CM052097.1:20535241-20552268 GCA_028453745.1 Agapostemon virescens | reverse complement strand
ATTTGCAACATGCTCTAGTTCGGAATAACATTTTTTAAAATTGTCCAATGCACCTTTCTTTCCAGACCTCACCTAATATATTTTTTATTATTAATCTACCCCTTGTCTTGTCCAGTTTCGTTTTAAATTTTGCTTACGAAGAATTCTAAACACTGCCTCATGTATCCAAATATTTGCAACATGCACTTCTGCGGAACAACATAATTAAAAATCGTACAACCTAACTGTTCAATGTACAATCCTCGACACTCAAGATTCCCGCGTTCTAATATTTTCTATTCGCGACTACAAAGATTCCAAATGTCTCATCCTTAAACAATAACAAAAAAATATGTATCATCACAATTTCGTAATTCGAATAAAATAACTCTTAGTCCCACGAGCTTACTATGAACATCTCCTAAACAAACAACCCCCGAGATCAAACCGGATCACTCATCTCCCCGAAGTGCCCACACAACGCCACCCCAAAATCTCTGCTCAGATCTCATAATTCCCGATAAATGCTCGTTCACCCCCGAACAACCTAGCCGTTGGTTCCCATTGGAGAGGTTCACCCGGTACACGTCGGTGACGCGCAAGCAACCGTAAAGCGGTACTAATTTCCCGAGGTTTAAACCGGGAGGCTAAAAGAGAGTCTCTGTATGGAGACCGAAATGAGATTTCCTCGAAGGGAATGTCACCGTGTCCTTAAGATAAAGAACAAACTCCGGAGCACCTGGTTGCCTCGAAGAGAGGAAGAAGGAGACACAGTGTCCTAGGGATCCCGGGTTAAAAGGTGGAAGAGGAGGACACCGCGTAGGGGGATGAAGAGAAGACGAAGAGATCAGAGGCGAAGGAGGATCGCGCAGGAAGAAGTCCCTGGAACGGGGGTTCGGGGAGGGAGGGAGGAAGGGAATGGGGAGGATCTGCCCCTTTACCATCGAGCATGCTGCACCAAGCCGCTGGAAACGTCCTAATAAAATCAGCCGAATTAATCTAATCTCGCCGGCGATCCCTCAGGCCTCTGGCACAAAGGATCGGTGCCCTGAGGTAGGTAATTCAATATGATTCGACAAACAGTTTAACAGAGATTACGTCGAGTGTAACTGAGCGGAAGTAATTGGCCGTGGTCCGTCTCCTTTCTCGTACTCTCCCATCCCATTTTCTCGCCGTAGCCTAACCGGCGTATCGGCCCTTCTCTTCTCCTTTCTTCTTTTTCTCTCTTCTGCTCTTCCTCGTTTTCTTCTCTCTTTTCTTTTCTTTCATTTCGGATGACCTTTTGATTTCGTCAGGGATTTGTTGCGTGTCCCCGAGCACAATGGGATCGCCGGCCCGCTTAATGCAGATTTTACTCGTCTCTGCAGTGTCCTCGTTCTCGGCAGATTAGAGGGGTTGAAATCCTACTCGCGCTCCGAGGAAAAATTGAAATTTGTATTCATTACCGCCTTAACCCTTTCCCCGGGGCTGATCTACTTTTTCGTTCGACAAGCCTGGAATGCCGTCCGCTAACGACCTCGTCGATTCAATTAAACAGTCATTCTGTCAAAAAATCTGTTCCCGGATTTTCGGAGACCTAGAGATATTTATAGCGGGGTGCTTAATGCTCAACCTGGCATAAATTTTTAATTATGAACATTACTTGGCATGGATTCTATCGCTCGCGCAAGTCGATATTACTTTTCCACGTTGCTTTCGAACGATGTGACAAATTAAAACGACGTTTCCTTGATTAATGAATTCGCTGCGAGTATTATGAAAATTGATAGTAGACAGTTAATGGTTCACGCGGCGCGGTCGTTCAATTCTAAACATCGCTTGGCACATATTTCACTAGTCTGACGTTTAAAGATAATTTTTCGACTCTATTTTAATTGTTAATAAAAAAACAACGGTGCAATTTTGTTTTCTTCGTTAATTAAGAATGCTGTTGCTTCCATAAAAATTGATATTAAGTGCCTAACATTTAATTTAGCATAATTTTTCCATTCAAAACATTGCTCAGCACGTATTTTATCATTCTCATATTTAAAAATAATTTTTGGACTCTATTTCGATGGTTAATAAAAAATCACAGCGTAATTTTGTTTGTTTTCCTTAATTGAGATCACTGTAGCTTCCATAAAAATTAATATCAAGTCTCTAATGTTTAAACCAGCATATTCTTTCCATTCAGTACATTGTTTATCACGTATTTTGTCTTTCTGACATTTAAAAATAATTTTCGAACACTCTTTCGATCATTTATTAAAAATACCAGTGCAATTTTATTTTTTTCCCTAAGGAGTTCACTGCAGCTTCCATAAAAATTGGTATCAAGTGCCTAACGTTTAATCTAGCCTAGTATTTTAATTCAGAACATTTTTTAGCACGTATTTTGTCTTTCTGACATTTCTGAATAATTTTTAAACTCTCTTTCGATTATTAATAAAAAAACAACAGTGTAATTTTATTTTCTTCGTTAAATGAGAATGCTGTTGCTTCCATAAAAATTTATATCAACTACCTAATGTATAACCTAGCATAATCTTTCAATTCAGAATATTTATAAACAAGTATTTTATCATTTAAACGGTTCTAAATAATTTTTGAACTCTCTTTCGATTATTAATAACAAACGACAGTGTAATTTTATTTTCTTCCTTAATTGAGAATGCTGTTGCTTCCATAACAATTGATATCAACTATCTGATGTTTAACCTAGCATAATCTTTGGTTTATGGAGATTGTTTCGCACATATTGTATCATAATCAGTTGTTTCGCACATATTGTATCGTAATCAGTATGTGTACAGATTTGGCAAACAGATCCGAGCATAGTGAATCCGTCCGTTCTCAGAGGGCAGTAGCTCTCCAGCACCGAAGTTTCGTCTGGCGACAAGTGGTTGTTCCAGGAGAGAGAACTTGGAATCCTGTGGACGTTTCAACGCGAAGAAAACCGTAAATTGTGACGTGATTTCGTTTCGGGAAAGTTTCCCGTGATCGTTGGACTACGATAGCGTAGTAAAATGGCAATGGTTTCGTGCGATCAACAAACCGAGTGGCGGTAATTGCTTGCTAGTGGAGTTGCCAACGATTAACGAGATTGGCACATGGATAGGCGCCATTTGCACGTTTATTTTACAAAAAAGTCGATCTTGCACTGTGCTTAATTTTCCCAATCCGCAATACCCATGCAGCATTACGATTTCAATGTGAACTTAAATTTCTGCGTCATAAAAAAATAACTGTTTATATATTTTATCACTGTAGTATGAATTTTTGATACGTTGATCAGCGGGTTGCAATTTTTAAAGAGGTCCAACATAGTCGTAAAAATTTAAAAATTATTATTGCTGCAGTGCTCTCAATTAATGAAGAAAACGAAGTTGCACAGTTATTTTTCATCAATGATCGAAATAGAGTACAAAAATTATTTTTAAATGTCAGAATGATAAAATACGTGCTAAACAATGTACTGAATGGAAAGAATATGCTGGTTTAATCATTAGGGACTTGGTATTAATTTTTATGGAAACTACAGTGATCTCAATTAATGAAGAAACCGAAATTACACTGTTATTTTTTATCAACAATCGAAATAGAGTCTAAAAATTATTTTTAAACAATCAGAATGATAAAATACGTACTAAGCAATGTTCTGAATGGAAAGAGTATGCTGATTTAAACATTAGAGACTTGATATTAATTTTTATGGAAACTACAGTGATCTCAATTAATGAAGAAAACGAAATTACACTGTTATTTTTTATCAACAATCGAAATAGAGTCCAAAAATTACTTTTAACCGTCAGAATGATAAAATACGTGTTAAACAATGTTCTGAATTGAAAGACGATGCTAAATTAAACATTAAGTACTTGATATCAATTTTCATGAAAGCTGCAGTGATCTCAGTTAAAGAGAAAAACAGAATTGCACTGTTATTCTACATTGATGATCGAAGGAGAGTCCAAAAATTATTCTTTAACGTCATAAAACACGTTCTCAGTTAATAATTATAATTGATTCTAGGATAATAATTATAACTAAGAGAGAAGCGTACGCGTTAGTGTCGCATACGTCTTAAACGCGTACAGAAACAGAGAAAAATAGAGTTACGATTGTTCTCAGCGAATCGAGGGGCAACTCAGGATCGCGGAACCGTTCAATTCGATGGATTCCGATGGGCGTATAATTGATCCGGGTCACAGAGGAAAAAAGTCTGGTTTTACAATGCGTTGAACTCTCACTCGTTCCGGACCCGCGACCTTCCTCTCGTCCACGCCTCTTCTGTGTCTCTCCGTGGTTGGATCTCGTCGGAGATTGGGTTCGTCATTGTTTGCTACATGCAAAGTGGTCGTTTAAGAAAAGAAAAATGCAGTCGGCATTCTGACTCTCTTTCTCTCTCTCTTTCCCCCCTCTCTTTCTCGTTCCTCTTCTCTCTCTCTCTCATATCCAACGATCCTCAAGAGATACTCCATTCCCTGTACTCTGTTATTCAACCGGAGATCGCTTCGAAATTTCTTTCACTGCGCCACGAAGAGACGCTCGAGATTACCATTAATCGGTGTAAGGCAAACCTTGCCAATTTACATGATCGCTTACGCATATAGAACTCCATCGAGATACAAGTGGCGAGCTCTAAAAGCAGCTGCCTTGAAACCTCTTGAAGGAAAAAAGAAATTGAGAGTATTCGATGGGATTGAGAATTAACTCGATTCTTGCGACATGCGAGTCGTTTTATATATAGGAGCGTGTACGGTAACACTGGTCAATAATATTAACCCTTCCCGATCGAACGACGACTTTAAGCTATTAGTTATTGTTTCAAACAATTTTTACATCGCCGTGATCGTATCGAAGAAATTAATAAGAATTCAACTACTGTAGGTACGAGTTGATCAACTTCATCTGTAAAAGAGAAAATTATTAAACATGTGCAATGGAAATATTTTAAGGCAGAATAAATGGATTGGTTTTAAGGTTAGAACAGCTTCGAGTGTGAAGGGATAACTGTTAAAATTGCCTAACCGTTTCCTAAAACAATTTTCCTTTTCTTAACTTCGTTTGAAATTTATAAATTGCTAGGCTCCGGAAATAGATGTTCCTAAAACATCAAAAATATTAACCCTGCAACGTTCATAACGCTCCAGAAATGCATGTTTCAAGAACGTCCAACATTTTAGTCCTTTAACTCGTCATTGCACTTGCACTATCTATTTAAATTTATGAAACCCGGGGCGATATAGAATATTGCAAAAGCTTTGCAGAATATTTTAAAAGTTATATAAAAATACGTCCAAAGTTTAATTTCAATTCATTCATAAATAAAATTTATTGGAGTTCATTTAGAATGTTTTACTTTACTTCCATATTCGATTACAAAATAATAGCCGGTGACGTGGCATAGTTTCTGTATAAAATTGCCGGTCAGCAAAGTGTTAATATTTGGTTGTTGTTAACGTACGTCCATTGGAGAAATTTTCTCTTCTATTTCGCAAATTTCGAGGAACAAAGAAATTTTAATCAGCGCGCATGTGAAATAAATCGTAAGACAAGGGGTTAATTCGCGTACGGATGTCGGGAAGAGGTTCGTTGGAAGGGTTGCTAGCTTGTACCTGTCGAGCGATCAGAAGTTTCTCGGAGTTTCTGAAAAAGGAGCACGGTTCCGATAAATTCGACCGAAAAGGACCGTCGAACCGACGGTGAAGGGAAGGAAGGTACGATTCGCGGACCGATCACTCGCCGGAGAGGATCGCGGCGTTGTAAATCCTAATCTCACGACAGACCGGGCCGCTCCCAGCAGCCCGTTAATTAGACATCCCGACGCTGGCCCGATAAATAACAAGAGCTGAGGGCTCCCGGCCGCTAATAGGGAGTCCAAGGCTGCCGGGGAGCAGGCGAAAGTGAATTCGCGAGGCAAAAAACCAAAGCGGGCCGAGGCGATGCTCTGCAAAATAAAGAGAGAAACGGCGAGGCGAGGAGACAGAGAAACGAGACCGAAAGGAAGAAACAGGAAGAAAGGATAGGGAACGTTCAGCAGGTGGAGCACAGCCTCGCCAGGAGGGTCCACGGGGTGGCTGCAGTCGACTGATTAACTTTTTCGCGTTTTTTAATCCCCGTGAATTATGTATGTGCCGGCCGGAAGGTGTGCCCCGGGCGCTAAAGAGCGCTGGGCGTATACAGCGTGATCTAGAAGAGGGCTCGATCATTTTTGGAATGCGCTGTGCACACTGCAGAAAACGAAGAGTCTCATTAACTTTGCCGGCAGATTTACTGCCGCGAGACTCGACCGGCCAGGCGCGAATTTTATGCGAAAGAAAGTCAAACACTGCCGGTGTATTAGGGACGTAGGAAAGATTGCACTCGTACGTCCGTTGAACGTCCTTTTCATGCTCAGTTTATGCACGAACGTCCTCGGCGCACTTCGAGCGCCGCTGGCATGTCCGTAGGACTTAAATTTCGGATGCTGTAGGAATGGCGACTTCTTCTGTCCCATGTGACTGCCCTGCGATTTGCGTTTTCGGACGTTTTGTAAACGCTTATGTTTTAGGATGTAAGGATGTTGGAAAGATTCACATTTTGGACGTTCTAGGAATTGCTGTCACAGTTGACAGTCGTTTCTGTTCTAGGAACACTGACATCTTACGTCTCGCGAATGTTCTGAAGACAAACTTTCTTCGTGTTAATAATAATCTCAGTGATAATGGATAAAACGATAGCAATAATCCGGCGAAATCAAAGCGACGGTCACGACTCTCTGTTATTCGGTGCGGTGAAATATTTAAAAATCGATGGAATTGGTCCAAACTCGTAAGCAGCCACGTTAAATAGAAAAACAGCAAAAGCAGTCTGGCAGGCTGTTTCCACACACAGCGAATGTTTCGGCATTGTACTCGGATATTTATTACCGCCGCAGCGCCGAGTATTTTCATCGCGCAAAAAGGAGACCCTTGTACTCTCGCAGGCCTTGTAAATACTAATATCAAAGAGACATTAACTTGATGTTCTTCCATTACATTCCATCGAATATTGTCCCTCCGATTTATTTTCTGCCTTCCTAAATTCATCAAAACCACGTTGTGCTTTTTTCTAAGCTTCCTAAATGTACGCTGTAAAATAAAAGGAAGACAAAGTCGATCCTGAAGATCCTGTGTTATCATTTATCCTGAAGATAACTTACAAGTGGAGTGAAGACCGTAACAAGGACAAAAATAGATTCTAAAAATATTGTTCAGAATTTAAAAAATAGAATAAAGACTGTAACGAAGACAGAAGTAGATCCTGATAATATTGTTGAGAATTTAAAAATAGAATGAAAATTATAAAATGAAAGGGAAGAGTCTGCAGTTTGAAATTTGAAGATAAACTGAAGAACGACAGTGGGGAATCTATTAGCGAAGAAGTCGATCAACTGTTTTTCAAATTAAATGAATTTCTCTTCATACGATTAAAAATGGCGTTGCTTCGGTGGCGAAAGAGAAGATCCCGAAGATGTTGTGCTAAAATGGCGAATAGAATAAAAATTATAAAATGAAAGGGAAAAGTCTGCAGTTTTAAATTTGAAAATAGATTGAACATCCACAATGGGGAGCTTATTAGCAAAGAAGTTGATCAACTGTTTCTCAAATTAAATGAAGTTCTCTTTATTTGATTAAAAATGGCGCTGCTTCGGTGGCGGAAGAGAAGATCCCGAAGGTGTTGTACTAGAATGCCTAATAGAATACAAATTGTAAAAAGAAAAGGTAAAAGTCTGCAATTTCAAATTTGAAAATAGACTGAAGATGGACAGTGGGGAGACTATTAGCGAAGAAGTCGATCAACTGTTTCTCAAATTCAATGAATTTCTCTTAATCCAATTAAAAATGGCGCTGCTTCGGTGGCGAAAGGGAAAATCCCGAAGGTGTTGTGCTAAAATAATGAATAGAATAAAAATTGTAAAAAGAAAGAAAAGAGTCTGCAATTTTAAATTTGAAAATAGACCGAACATCAACAGTGGGGAGCCAACTAACGAAGAAGTCGGTCAACCATTTCTCAAATTAAATGAAGTTCTCTTTCTTTGATTAAAAATGGCGCTGCTTTCAAGACGAAAGAGAAGATCCCGAAGGTGTTGTGCTAGAACAGCGAATAGAATACAAATTGTAAAAAGAAAAGGGTAAAGTCTGGCGGTGCAGCGTTAAATTTGAAAGTAGAATGAAGACCGACAAAGAGAAGCGAATTAGCGTACCAGGCGGGTCAGTCGCGAAAAAATCTCGAATTTCCAGCGGAAAGGACCTGTCCAGTCCCTGAAGACGGAGACAGCTCGAATATTGAATTACTCCACGCGTCGCGACACTCGAAAACATTCCACCCCCGCGACGGTTCGCGGGTCTGGACCCATTTGCTTGGGGGAAGCAGTTTTTTTCGCGCGACAGCCAGCAACCCCCGTAGAAAGAAATATAATTCAATCCCGACGGCTGTGGGAGGACGAGGGTCAAAGGGTTGAAGCGACGAGCATTCGTCTGGCCTCCTACCGCACGACGGATCTTGCTAATTCGGTTTCGCATCGCGGACTTTAAGAGGACGTGCACAGGACACGCCGGGACTCTTCACCCTTTGACTGCCTCGAAGCTTTTATTTTTTCTAAGCGGGAAATCATAAATTATTATCGGAGATCGCGTCGAGGCTAATTTATCGCTTGACGACGCCAGTGATGACGATTATGGGAATGGAGGATCAGAAATTAGTGGGGGTTTAAGTCATCAAGTTTTGCTAATTTCGAATGCGAATTTCTAATTCGTGAATTTTCTAAATGCTGGTCAACTACTTGTGAAAATGTGATGATCTGATCTGCGTTCAGGAATTTTTGTTTAGAAAATTATTTGTTGAACTGGGTTGAATCTTTTCTTATTATGGTTAAGAAGGTTTAGAAATGTGGGAAATTGGCATGGATTTCAATCATCGTTTTAAAAACCTCGAGTTTCATTGCAAAGTGTTATTAATATGAATCGTACCAATTTTACCAACTTTATCGAAGCAGTCAGCACTTAAAAATGTTTATTTAAAACATTATTCGTTGAACTGGGTTGAATCTCTTCTTATTACGGTCAAGAAAGGTTAGAACTATGAGAAATTGGCAAAGATTTAAATAATCATTTCACAAACCTCGAGTTTCATTGCAAAACGTCACTAATCTGAATTGTACCAATTTTACCAACTTTATCGAGTCAGCCTGCACTTAAAAATATTTATTTCAGAAATTATTTATCCAACTAAGTTAAATCTCTCTTTATTTCAAACAGTAAGTGTCAGACTGTGGGAAATTGCCAAGAGTTTCAGTGCCAAAACGTAACTAATCTGAATTCTTACCAATGTCACGAACTTTATCGAGGCAGCTTGCACTTAAAAATATTTATTTCAGAAATTATTTATCCAACTAGGTTAAGTCTCTCTTTATTTCAAACAGTAAGTGTCAGACTGTGGGAAATTGTCAAGAGTTTCAGTGATCGTTTCACAAACTAAGAGTTTCAGTGCCAAAACGTCACTAATCTGAATTCTTACCAATGTCACGAACTTTATCGAGGCAGCCTGCACTTAGAAATGTTTATTTAAAAAATTATTTATCCAACTAAGTTAAATCTCTCTGTATTTCAAACAATAAGTGTCACACTGTGGGAAATTGTCAAGAGTTTCAGTTATCGTTTCACAAACTTTAAAATTCACTGCAAAACGTCACTAATCTGAAACCTTACCAATGTCACCAACTATTATACAAGCAGCTTGCACGTGCGAATTTTTACCTTGGAAATTGTTAGTTCGCCCAGGCACAATAGTTGCATCAAAAAGCGAACGAGTCGTTGCATAAATTGTTTAATTTCAGCTAACAAGTGTGAACCTATTGCAAACCATAGATTCTCAGGGTGACGCCGCAACGCATACCGAGCACGATACCGAGCTAGGCGTTCAGCTGTAAACGCGCGAAGATGGGCCATTTGTTTCTCGGCTAGTGTATCCCATTAAGCGGCAGCAAACAATTCGGTTACAGGCAATCTAGCAGGCGCGGTTGCAGACACGGTTGTTCCTCTGGTCTGGGTAAAGGCTCCGTCAAAACCTCATTACCAGACGGCTGCTGCTTGGTCGGGTCTTGTCACCGGCTTCAAGAATCGGAATTATTTCATCGAGCGAGGCGTCGATCACCGGCAATTCGGTGCGCCGGGGAATTCCCCGCCGCTCCTCTCGACAATCCAATAACGCCGACTGCAAACCAGCCTCGTTTATTCTATTCCAATTACCCTTGCAAATGACGAGATCGCGTTCTCGGCCCGGCTCGGCGGACTCCTCCGTTCTCCCCGGAAAGAGAGAAACGCGGAGAGAAACCGACTATGGTAAAAAGAACGAGGGAACGTGGAACGATGGCGGAACGGGGAGAGACAGGCAGACCGAGAGAGAGAGAGAGAGAGAGAGAGAGAGAGAGAAATAGAGTGATAGAGGGAGAGAGAATCGCGCGAGAAACAGGTCCGGTGATTATGAAAAAACGAAGAGGAACAGCACCGGGATACCGGCTCCTTATTAGCCCGGCGCAATATTCGGCGTAATAAGTTGCCGCGCACGCCGTTATTTTTCTCGTATTGGTATTTACGCTCGCCGTGGGAACACGCGAAACACTCGTAGAAAATAAAACAGCCTGATCCTCTCGCGAAAATGTAATGGAAGACGGCGACCGCGATGCACGCGCCACGCGGAAACGCTAATGCACTCGTCCCGATGCACCCGGGTAACTCGTATTTACTGGCCTCACTCCGACAGACAACTTACTGCCCGGAAGTTATGCGAGTTCCGTCACCGGGAATCGTGCGGAATAGTGCCCGCTATCGGCCCGGAATCGATTGGCCGCAGCTTTTCGGGCTGGGATGATTCTTTTGTCCGAGGACATTCCGAAGATTTTAATTAAGTTTTCTCGCATCGGATTTCGATCTGTTTTCCGTTACGGATTACTCGCGGAAATACTGAAAAAATATGAACACCTTGTAGACACGTTGGCAAGTATCTGAGAATTTTTTCGAATTTTTGCGCCGGGGATATTGACGCTGATAAATTGTTGAAGATACAGATTTTCTCTTGTGTGAAGAACAGGTGCGATTGTAGTATAACGGTGCCGAGAGCACCCTTGCAACTTGATGATGTTAAGTTTGTCACTAATTTGCTGAACCTAGTTGCTTGAGAAAATTCTGAAAAAATATGAACACCTTGTAGATACGTTGGCAAGTATCTAAGAATTTTTTAGAATTTTTGCGCCGGGGATATTGACGCTGATAAATTGTTGAAGATACAGATTTTCTCTTGTATGAAGAACAAATGCGACTCTAGTATATACGGATCAATAATTAATTATAACTTATGCGGTTACAAATGTAGGATTCTGAAATTTGGTCTGTAACATCTAGGATTGTATAAATTTACTTATTCACCAGGATAACGGTCCAGGAACTATTTCTGACAGCATAATCGAAGAAGGGTGCCAAAAACACCCTTACGAATTGACGATGTCAGGAACGATCAGGTTGTCCCTAATTTTCCGTACCTAATCACTCGAGAAAATTCTAAAAAAAATATGGACACCTTATAGAAGTCGTGAAACGTATCTCAGAATTTTTTCCAATTTTTCCACTGCAAAAATTGATCCCCACAAATTCGAGAAGACACGGACATCTCGCGAAACTTGTTTGTGCTAATCTTACCATTCTTAAAAATGGTAAAAAAAATATGGACACCTCGTAGATGCATTGGCACGTATCTAAGAACTTTTTAAAATTTTTTTACAGTAGCTGCTGGGTTCGAAAAGAAAGAAATTCAAGAAAACAGCGATTTCCCGTCGAAGCGAACGCACACGAGCGAATAATGAAATGTGACTCTCGCCGGTGTCCGTTAGATAGCCTAACCGACGAGCGTTCCAGCAGGTCCAGCACGGGCAAGTGATTAACGGTGATTGCAAAGCAATCGAGCGCGACAAATCCGTTGCAAACGAAAAGTAGGAACTGGTCGACTGTCGTCGTAGAGGCACGTAAGTGCGCGGCCGTCTTGATTCACGGCTGGCTTTAGGAAAGCAAATGGCAAACAGCGGACGGACGGATTGCGGGTCAAATTACAGGCACGGCAATCCCATATATCGTTGGCCGCGTGCAGAACGAGGGAACGAGTTACATGGTACCTAACCGGTACAATGCTACGCCTGCACGGGGCTTCATTATATCGTAGCAGCGTGGCATTATGTCGTCGAGCAGACTGTCGCGCCGCACAAAGAAATGCCACGGACAATGACACATAACTCGAATGATAAACTCCGGGCCGACGGCAGCGGGCCGAATAAAATATATGTGCAGCGGGAACACGATGCACTTCGAACGGTACCGGCTCGACCGGTATCTCTGTTCCACGATCGAGAGATCGGTGTTTAGATTCTGCTTATCGCCGGCCGCACTTCCGGATTTCCATTCGGCCGGACTGCGAACTACAACCGGAACTGTCGCGATTTTTCCGATCCGTTCGTTCCGAATTATTTTAGCAAATTTAACTCGTCGATCTATTAATATTAATTCGATTCTATTCATTCGTGCTTAATTTAATTTAAGTTAATTTCATTCGATTTAATTTGATTTAATTTATTTTAATTTCATTTCATTTAAATTATCGTCGTTTAATTTAATTTAATATATTGAATTTGCTGATTGATAAAACGCTGCAGGCACTTTAAGATGTAGAAAACCGTGAATATGCAGTTTCGTACAATTTTTGCTATTTTTTAGGAAATATTTCCATAGCAATCTTCATCGATTTCGGTTTTATTAATAATTATTAATATTATGGATAATTATTTTCAATAGAGGCGTCTTTGTGGGGTTAGTAATTGCAGAGTAAAAAATTTGAGTGATTGTACTGAAATTTCTTTGCAATTTTGGCTACTTAGAAGTCTTCTTGGAGTATCGAGAAGTGTGTATGTCATTAAAGATGGCAGAGTTGTTGTACTAAAATTTCTTTGCAAATTTTGGTTACTTTTACGTCTGCTTCGGGTATCCAGAAGTGTGCATCTAATTAAAGATGGAAATGCTGGTACAAGATAAATAAAATTAAATAGGGAAGCTCAGATAAGTCGTTAGGAGGCAATGGAAGTTACATTGATTACTGAGCCCACAGAATAATTTTCTAGCTAGCCTGTATCGACTTCTAAAACTATTCGCAATGCTACGGTAAAATTGGACACTGTGTATACTCGTTTAAGTGTAAAAGTTCTTCTCCCTTTTCTAGATTGATTCTTGTAAGGGCGAGTTAGAGGGAAACACGCCGACAAGCAGGGCAGAAGGGAACGAAAGAAAATTGTCCTTCGTCAAGAAGGGTTCCATTATTTGTTCTCTGAACTCACAAAAGGAGGGATTAGGCGTTCGGAATACTAAGATTCAGTTCAGTTACATGTCCTCGAGAGGATAATGAAAAGGATCAAGCAGCTCGGGTCTATCGCATGAAACTTATCTTGCTGTTATCTTGGTCATCTTCTTGAAGAGCAAAATAATTGTCTTTTTACTTTTAACAATGAATTCAGACATATAGCTACTAGGAGTATATTCAATTCTATTTTCAAATCCATCATCACCAGCAATTTATTAATACGACGTCCCTAAAGAATTGCCTCAATTCGGTTTCATCCACAAATGTCATAATCTAGTGCAAACTTACTACGTTTGTACTTTTAGTGTTCAATTCACAAACTTGAAAATAGTGCATTATTCAGATAGTCATTGGAGCATGTCTACAATTATTTTCAAGTCCATCGTTATTAATGAGAACGTTCTAAATTAATTTTTGTGCAGCACCTCCGTCTAATCCCATTCACAAACGTCATTATGCAAACTTATTATATTTGCACTTGTACTGTTCAATTCTGAAACTCTAAATACAGTGTAGTTTCTTAGACAATTGTTACAGCATACCTAGAACTATTTTCAAATCGATTGCCAGTAACTATGACGTTCTAAATTAATTTTTATCGTTCCTCTTTGCTTCATTCACAAACGTCATTATGCAAACTTATTATATTTGCACTTATACTGTTCAATTCTGAAACTCAAAATGCAGTGTAGTTTCCTAGACAATCGTGTGCAGCATTTCTAGAATTATTTTCAAGTCGATCGCCACTACCAATGACGTTCTAAATTAATTTTTATTGTTCCTCGTTGTTTCAATCACAAAACGTCATCGTCAAATGTAAGCACATCATATTTGCAACGTTAACGTCCGAAACAACAAATTAAATTTAATTCGCTCATCTGGATAAACATTCTCCGATCCAGAATGATTGCCAATCCACCCCCTAACAGAATATCCTTAATCAATTCTCCCAAAATTCATCAACATCATAATTTTCCTTAACTTAATATACTAAGTACCCAAAGATATTCGTCTCTCACCGACAAGTGACACGGCCCTTTTGCCCGAGGGCCCGCTATCCCCACCACGAGCGCTCGCAGCTCGCCCATGGGGCCCCATAACACCGCTGAACACTCAATTTGTAAATCATATCGTCTCCACAATACTCCAACGCGACAGTTAACCAACGGAACTCGCCCGTTCGAGTTCTCCGGACCGAATCGCACCGAATCTAGGCCCATTCTCGCCGGGCCCAAACCGTGGACATGTTTGCGGATCCGTGGCACTCGAGCGTGACTACTTTGCGAGGACATTGTGCGACAGTTCGCTGTACAAAAGCGACGAGAGCTTAAAGGCCGCCTTAGAAACGAATCTAGGCCCGCACGGTATAAACAGTTGTGACAGATGCCGGGTTATGTAAACAGGCCGATTCCCGGGCATTGTGTCACCATGATCGAGGTACAGGGGGGGGAGACACTCGGGCCAGTACGGGACCCCAAACTTTTTTAACCGGGCCTACAATGCCCGGATTTGCGAAACACGCGTTGCGACTCGGACGCAGAAACGAATAAAGGCCGCCTGTTTCTTGGCTTTTCCACTTGGACGATCGTGCGGTCAGTTCAGCTTGCGTGACTGTGTCCTCCTATCTTCCAGGACGATCTGACGAATATTTGGGCGAGGTCCTCGAGGACGTCGCGATCCAACGGGATTATCGAGACCCTGGCTCGTCCGAGGTCTGCTTTCTTTGTCACGAGTTTCTGGAAATCTGTTCTCGCAGCCGCGGCAAAATGTTTTCGAGATACAAAGCGATGCTGCGGGCCTATCCGATCGTCGAGTTGATACATGTGGGATCGAGGGAAATTACAAGTGCTGGGTCTGCTGGAGCCAGTGACAAATTTTTAAATTGTTTATTTTACACAAAAACGCCCACCCAAAAGAGTTCACCCATACAGAATTTAACAATTCCATTGTCGATGAAAATCTCGTCCCAACTTCAATTTGTGGCAGATTCTTAACACTTTACCGACCGGAAGCCTATTAATAGGACTATCAGTAGTTGCACTGTAACAAAATGAAACCTAACAAATTGCTTTTACATTGTAATTACTAACCAAATTATTAAATAACGTTACTGAAGATGTCACGTTAATTTACAATAAAAATTGCTGTCAGCGTTCAGAGATCCATTGAAAAGTTTCAAATTATAAACAATGGGCCTTGAAAAATTCTGAAATTCTCGCCGGTTGATAAAGTGTTAATGTTCGATTTTAATATTACTAAAATTTTCGAAGAATCTTCACCGGAATTCGATTTACGATTGTGCGTCGTTTGAATAATCGTATTTGTATTATCGTAACGCACTATGCGTCAGTTGCATTCACCAGTCGATAGTTCCAGCGTAAAATGCACCCCGTCTAGCGAAACGTTTTCTAAACATTGTTTCCTCTCGCAGTCGATAGCAAATGGATTTGTCACAATGACCAGGCAGCTTCAATAGTTGCTGGTCCAGAAAATTTGCTAATTGTTTCGACGAAAGAAAAAAGGAGAGAAAGAATAAAAACACAGAATGGCAAACAAGTTCAGAAAAGGCGAAAGGTACAATCGGCGATGTCGCGAAACGGAAAACTATTTGAGCTCAGGCTCCCGGAGGCGAATAATATTTTCCAGGAGCCTTTGTTCGGTCAGTGGAGCAATTAAACGTTCGCGGAAGGATAACTCGAGGCAAGGACTCTCGTTGTGTACCAGTTGCTCTCGAATCCTCTTCGAGCAACGTCCTCTCCCGAAGCAAACTTTTCCTAGTCCTGGAGGAGTTGCTTGCTCTCGTCATCGGGGCGATCTTTCCCTTATCGATTCATCGGCGAAACAAGCGTTCATCTAGAAGATTGAGCGCGCCGAGGCGCAACCGTAAAAGCTAAAAAATTCGCTAGCCTCTTCTTTCAAGTAGCGAAGGAAGAGGAGAGAGAGCGCAGAGAGCAAAGACATAAAAGAAAGGTAAAAGAAACGGCGGCGATGCTCTCTAAACTTCGAGTCGAGTGTTCGATGGAATCTCGACGAATCTCAAGATAATCGAAGATGAAATATCATCTTCCGCTACCTTTCGCCTTTGATCGAGCCGAGAATTGCCGAAGAAACGGCACTGCAACGATGCAAAACGTGAACAACGAATTTGATCTTTCTGCAAAATAAAAATCGTTCGCATAGAGATCGCGTGAAACAGCAACGCCGAGTAGAAATTGCTTTCTTCGATCGTTTTCGATCATTCGCATCGATGAAAATAAATTCTATTAATCCTTCTACTGCATTCAATTCCATTGGTTTTTTCTACGAATCCGTAAAACCTATAGTAGACTATGTGGAAGAATATTTTCCGATGGTATACCTAGTTTTATTTCTAAGTTTTCGTACAATTTGTAAATATAAAAACAGTTGCACAGCCTGAAAACGGAAGGGATGCTTGAATCAGCAGTCATCACGAGTAATCTTCGGGTAAGCATACACCATGCTACAACAATTTCCAGCACCGTCATATATTTGCAAATCGAAAAGCACATTTCGATTTTCATTTTGTGGCAGCAATAGATTCGGAATTGAAACCGCGAAAGAAATAAAACGGAAGAATTTTCAGGATTTACAAAATCGCGAAAATGAGCAAAATGGGGTTGATAAAA
>CM052097.1:20523821-20534741 GCA_028453745.1 Agapostemon virescens | reverse complement strand
ACTTTCCCAATTAATGTTTCAACATCCAGAATCCCTTGCCATACTATGACACGTCAAACTAGAAGATTTTAAACAAACATTTTAGTGACGAAGATTTTAATCAACGTCTAACCATCATTTTCGTACAATGAACGTGTATCTTTTCTACCAAAAATCAGGTTTCACATTTACATACCTGATAGACAATTTCCCAATTAATGTTTCAACATCCAGAATCCCTTCCCATACTATTACACGTAAAACTAGAAGATTTTAAACAAACATTTTTAGCGAAGAAGATTTTAATAAAAGTGTAATCATCATTGTCGTACAATGAACGTGTATCTTCTTTACCAAAAATCAGGTTTCACATTTACATACTTGGTATATCCTTTTTCAGTTAAAGTTTGAACATGTTCAATCCCTTGCCATACTAATACACGTCAAACTAGAAGATTTTAAGCAAACATTTTTAGCGACGAAGATTTCAATCAAAGTATAATCATCATTTTCGTACAATAAACGTGTATCTTCTCTACCAAAAATCAGGTTTCACATTTACATACTTGGTACCTCCTTTCCCAATTAAAGTTTCAACATCTTCAATCCCTTGCCATACTATGACACGTCAAACATGAACATTTTAAACAAACATTTTTAGCGACGAAGATTTTAATCAAAGTGTAACCACAATTTTCATGCAACAAACACGTATCTTCTGTATCAAAAATCCCGGTTTGATATTCAATTGCGAAGAAGAGGAGGGCGCGGGAAAGTATACGTACGTGAATGGTGAAACTCATCTGGACACCCTCTCCGGTTCGGCACCTCGAACACGGCAGGTAGTCGATCCATCGTGGTAGATCGCAGCGAAAGATTTCGGCTGGTTTCTCGGGAGAGGAGGCCGCGTCGAAGCGAGAGAGGCGCGACGCAATGCAACCGAACGCATCGCAACGAAACGAAACAGCGTGGCGAGAGGACGGTCGGCTTGTGTCGTGCCGAAAAGAGCGTGCATAATACGGGGACCAGCATTGTCCTCCGCGAAAGGAACGCGGAGGAACGCGGAGGCAGGGAAAGGGAGGGAAAAAAGGAAGGCGTTAATCGTATTGAAAATTCGCGCCCCGTGTCCGACTCCTCCCCCGAAACGGTCTTAGAGGCGAATCCCGTGGCACGGATCCGCACCGTAAAATCGCGGAAAGGCGTACGAATTCGCCGCGGAGACTCTTTCTCGGTCGCTTTAATGGAAAACCGGACCGTGAAACCGTTTCACCCTATTCGTCGCCGAACACGATTTCCTGTTTCGGTTTTGTTCGCTGCCTACAGCTGCGCGAGCTCTCCCTCCGTCCTTTCTCTAGTTTTTCCGCTGTTTATTGCAGATGCCGAACCGTAAATCAGACCATCCACGACGATCTTCCGGAATCAATGAGATTACGCCGACATGCCTCTGCGCGGGCCCCGTTTACTCCGATTAGGCGATTTCACGCGTACCCGGCGAGACTTCGGAACGCGAACCGGAGGAATCGAAATGGCGCAGAAAAACTGGCGGGAATTGTTGGTTCTTGTATTTTCAATATGGCGGCAGTTGTGACAATTTTAACGAACGGTTTTCGTACAACGAGAATTTTCGAACGGTCTTTAAAGTGGAATTATTTTTCCGATGTTGCAGCTGACGATTTGGCTTCGTTTAGAAAATAAAAATAGGAAAATTAGAAATTTAGGTTGATGTTAATGAATTAGAAATTTGTTTGTGCTTGTCAAAATCTTTTGATAGAGTGTAATAATTTTTGTTGGGATGAAAAGTAATTTTCCCAATTGGAAATGTCTACTATTATTTTGTCGAGTGACTTACAGCATTTTTTAAATTAGTTAGGGTCACTTCCAAGGTCATCAAATCCTCCAGTCTTCGTGGGAGAAGACGTCACTCGTCGATGTATGCTCGGACCCCGAGAGATGGAAGCGTCCATCAAACTGTCCAAGTTTGCGAGTATATTTTAATTCGACGGACGAACGCCGACGTGAAATAATTTGTTACGTCGCGATATTTTTAGTTTGCAAAGTTCACAGGTGACGCGTGGAATCCTCAATAGCGAGGAACAGCGTTATCTACATTGGACGGTGTTAATCGCGCGTCGGAAACCGCCGCGTTTCAGGTTTGTTGAACGTCGACGGAGCGTGGCTCGCGTTTAAACGTCGGCCCATTGGCGAGAACAATAAGTTGCGTTTTTCAGTACGTCACGGAATGGCATCGGACTATTTGTCTTCCAAAGAGCCGCGGCTACATAATATTCCGCCACTTTCCGCCATTGTTGCAGTCTTCTGTGCGCGGCCCACTTTTGAATGTTACCCGCTCGCGCATTGTTGCGATCGTTACATTAATAGTTTGCGGATGAAAGTCGAGCAAGTTTGCATCCTGTTAATCTTTCGTGACGTGCATAATTTATCTGGAGCGCTTGCGGTGACTAAAATTACCTTGAACATTTTACGTGCCGTGGAACTTTCAACATTGATCATCGCTGAACTTTCCTAACTTTTTCTTTCGAACTTTATCTTATTTACAATCTTTCGCTGCGCGGTTCTAACATTAACCTGCGCGGCCATCTTTCTCGTTAACAGTGTTTACGACGGAATATATTGTATAATGTTCATATAAAATACAGAAAAACCTCTTACCGTTTAAGTTACTATAATCTTCGTCGAAATTGACGAAATGAATGCACATTTTTCGTCAGAAGTTCCTGACAAGATTAGTTAGCTAGGTTATATATTTTGGGAGACATGAACGAATTGTTTCAAATATTAGCCACTCGCTTCAGCTACGAACAACCAGCTTCAAATGAGAACTACTCGCTTCAACTGCGAGTTACTCGATCCAAATGCGCTCAACTCGTTTCAAATGTGAGCTACTCGCTTCAATTGCGACAGACCTGCTTCAAATTTGAGCTACTCGCTTCAGCTACGAACAGCCAGCTTCAAATGTGAACTACTTTCTTCAACTATTAGGTAAATCGGAAAGTTCCGTCCGTTTTTTTTACAAAAAGTATAGCTTTATTCATGAAAGAAAATGAAAAAGTACGTTAATCAAAATATTGTCCATCGTTAGCGATGACTTTTTCCCATCTTTCGGGCAGCAAGCGAATTCCGCGTCGAAAGAATGATTCATCTTTGGAGGTTATCCAGGCGGAGATCCATTTTTCGAGATCTTCGTACGAATTAAATCGTTCTTTAGTAAGTGCGTGTGCCATCGACCGAAACAAGTGGTAGTCAGATGGGGCACAGTCTGGTGAATAAGCCGCATGTGGTAGCACTTCCCAGCGAAGTGCTTCTATCGTTTCCTTGACAATTTTTGAGACGTGAGGCCGAGCATTGTTATGCGGCAAAATCACCTTACGCTGTCTCGTTTCATATTGTGGTCGTTTTTCGTGCAATGCTCGACTCAAACGGATAATTTGTTGTCAGTAGAGATCTCCTGTGACTGTTTGACCAGTTTTTAGCAGTTCATAGTATACCACACCTTCCTGATCCCATCAAATGCAGAGTAAAGCCTTTTTTCCGTGGATATTCCGCTTTGACGTCGATGTTGAGGGATGGCCAGGATCACAAATGGTTTTTCGACGTTTAGGATTGTCAAAATAAATCCATTTTTCATCCCCAGTGATGAGACGATGGAGAAACCCCTTTCTTTGTTGCCTAGCAAGCAAAATTTCGCAGATGGTTTTCCGCCTTTCAATGTCTCTTGGCTTGAGTTCATATGGGACCCACTTTCCTTCCTTGTAGACCTTCCCTAAGGCTTTTAAAGGGTCGGAAATGACAGATTGAGCACAATTTAACGCTTCTGCAATTTGTTTTTGCGTTTGACATGGATCTTCATCCACCAATGTCTGCAATTCTTCGTCTTCGAATACTCGTGGCCGTCCAGAACGCTCTTTGTCCTCCAAAGAAAAATCACCATTTTTAAAACGTCGAAACCACTCTCTACATGTTTTATCGGAAACAGCATTATCGCCATAAACGTCTACAATCATTCGATGAGCTTCAGCTGCCGTTTTCTTCCAATTGAAACAAAAGACTAACACTTCGCGCAAATGACGCTTATTCGGCTCAAATTCCGACATCTTCAATGTAGAAAAAAACGAAGTTATTGATGCAAGCGTAAATTGTTGTGTACTGAGTTTTATTAACAGATGTTCAAACTAAAAAGTTAGCCTTCCTTTAGAGGTTATAGCTACCCACAGTTCGAGCTACGGCTACTCGACGCTAGATGGACAGAACTTTCCGATTGACCTAATACGAGCGATCTGCTTCAAATGTGAATTACTCTCTTCAACTACGAGCGATCTGCTTCAAATTTGAGCTACTCACTTTAACTGCGCCGCACTTATTTCAAATGTGATCCACTCGGAACTGTGAGCGACGTGCTGCAAACGTGAATTTCTCGCTTGACATGTGTTAGACTCGCTTCAACAGTAGTCAGGTCACTTCAACAGCGATCAACTCTCTCCAAATGTGAGCTATTCACTCTAAGCGAGCGACTCTCCTCGAAAAGCGAGTTTCAGCTTGCTCCGACCGGAACTGGGTCTCTGTCTCGCAGCTCTTCAAAGCAGACCCACAAGAGACCGCAGAGCCCCAGCGCCGAGTCGAATAACAACAGCAAGGTGATCTTTTCGTGGCAGGTTCCACAAGTATCCAAAAGCAAGTAATTCAGAGGTCGCGTAGCGGATAAAGGACCGCCGTGGCAGAGTTTCCGGCACGTACGTCCCGGGGAGCTCTGTCTGCGCGAAATTGATAGACCGGGTTCTCGATCCTTGCAGCGCGGTCGTGCCACTGTATTTCTTGCGGTTCGCTGGCCTCCAATCACCGGTACGCCATAAATGACTCCGGCCGTATAGTATTAACCGGAAGCGATCGAGGGTACAACGCGGAGGATCCACGAATTGGCTGCTCAAAGCCGGGCAATTTCTCGTTGTCGTCCTTAAAAATCGTGTCGCGGATACGTGACCGTCTTCGTCCCCGGAGGAACCGGTCCTGAAAGTCCTGGTTGTTCCCGGTTTCGCCTATTCGATGGTCGCAAATTCAACGGAATCGTCGTCCATCTTTGTGGTCCTCCACCTGCATCAGTGTAATCGATACACTGTAATTAATCCTGTAACGAATCAGTAAATAACACAATCATTGCTAGAACTACTAGATAGAACTTATAGAACCAAGAAATTCTGTTATAACTTCTTTATTGGAATATGGGTATATAATAAAATTCACTATGTTATAAAATATGAAATAAAATTTATATATATATTTTAACACTAGAACTACCGAACCAGTCAAAATGTTTGGTTCTTGATTTTTTCGTTTACAATTACACAAATTATAAAAACATTTTTAGCAGAAAGTTTCCAATGAATTTCTTCATTGAAGCAGACATTACAATAACAATTGTACGAGATCTGAATGGATGCAATTTTGTTATTATTACAAAGCAATGTACATCGGTTGGATTTATTACTCGGTAGTTCTAGTATAATATTAATAGCTTCTCTACAAGCGTGTTGTGAGACACGTCTTTCCACTTCGAAAGAAACGTTACTAATGAAGGACACAAGAGATCGATACAGAGGAGGAACAGTCGAATATAAACAACTGAGGATCGAGAGTCCCATGCCGGGGACAATAGTGGCTTTCGCGGACGCCATCTCTCTGAACGACGCGCCACTCAAATTGTATTATTAATTACCAAAGTAAATTGTTAAAGTCAACATACGTGTATCATATTTTCAAGAAAAATTATAATTTTATGATCAAACACTTAATTCCAATGTACTCGTGTACAGAACAGCATTATCCTTCACACATTGCAGTGCTGTATCATTTACAGGTAATTCGCGTTGAACTCTGCCGTACATAGCCCCGCGAAAAATTCAGCCGTGCCTAAGAGGTTAAACCCCGGGACACCCTGTATATGCCGTACATAACCGGCTTTCGATATCCCAGCGTCTAAGGCAGGTCCTGCTAGGTAGTCTTCCTCTTCGTCCTTCCTCTGGCAGACGCAGGACGAAACTCTCTCTCCCCCTTCTAGCCCTTCGCCATACCGATCTTAAAATTTGATCGCCGGGTACTTCGAAAAGTTTGCCAAAGTAGAAACTAAAGATTAATGTGTTTGCTTGAAAAATTTGATCGATGCGCGCTTGGATATGTTTGTTAAAAGGTGGATGTCCTTTGTTCGAGACAGGGCAATTATTTCTCGTGGCCGTTCTTAAAAACTGTGTCGCGGATACGTGACCGTCCCCGGGATCTCCCGGCACGAACGACTCGGGTTTCGTCTGTTCGAGAACCCAGCGAAATTTCGGATTCGGCCATTGAACACGGCACGTGGTTATCGGCGCTTCCAGGCCACTGGATTCCTCTTCGTCTGCTCGGCCTCGTCCACCTACGCCAGCTACTTAAGCGCTGCCGGCTCTTAAACCCGCCCTCTTTACAAGTTCGACTCGCGTCCCGGGATAAACGATCCACCAGAGCTCTGATAGATACGGCCAGATAGATCCTCCAACGTTCGTTTCCCGATTCGCGAAAGTGGAGCGTCGCGAATCGACGCCGCTCTCGCCGATTAGGTATTCCGCAGGGTTTACTGCTGCACGCTTCAACGGGACCCGGAGTTTCATCGCGATAATAAATTAACGATCCGCCGTGCCTCGTCGACTTCCTCGGGATCGCTAAAAACCGGGGAACTTAGAGTTCGGGGGGAAGCAATGATCTCTCGACCACTTTGCGAATCTCGGAGATAAGAGAGCACGCCCCGGCAGTGATAACACCGAGAAATCGACGTTCGAGAAAGTCGGAAGCGAGCGGCTCGGTTTCGCGTGGACGTTCCGCGATTTTCTTCTTTTCTTCTTTTACTGTCTCTAAGGAATTGCGATCGCCTCTTTATCTTCGCGCAGTATCCATCAGCGATTATATTCCTTAACTGCTGGAACTGCAGAATCACTGACCTCTTCTTTCGGTTATTGAAATCGTAAGAACATTTCTGCGAAGACTTTTTAAAGGAACTTTTCTATGTTGAAGATGTATTATGTAAACGCTGTAATGAATGGAATATTATCGTTATTATAGCGCGCATAGTGTAATAGTTTAGTTTGGTGCTAGTTCTAGTTTTAAGTTTTAGATGTTTATGGATCCTGACGTAAAAAGAAGATGGCGAGACACACACGGAACCGGATGTTCAGCGTTAAAGTCTATAGAAAATTTAGAATGTCGACAGAGTTCGCTATCTTTCAGCTGACACCATTTAGCTTGCCGATTTCAACCCGGTCGTAGTAGGCAGTTGTCATCTTATATTACGATGCGCCATTATAGCGGCTTGAGCACACTCAACTCTATTATTAATTATTACAGTAAATTATTAATGTTAAAATATACAGTGAATCACTTTAATATTAGGACACTGTACAATTTTCACTTTGCCGCATTGTAACTGTAAATTGTAAACTGTCTCGAGCTTCAGAAAATCAGTTGTGTTTAGATATTCACTAAGTTCACTGGTAATAATCGAACGTAAGAGAAACACTTCATACAACGTACGCCAATTTGTCATTTTTCACAATGCAAAAGGTGAATCGTAAAGGAAAATTGCAGCAATGCTTAAAATTAGTAAAAGTACAGTGTGAGATATTATTAAAAGATTTAAGTATGAAGACCGAATACAATCTATTCCGCAAAGAGGCCAACAAAAATTTTGGACACGCGAGATAAAAGAAAAATTATAAGAAAAATAAAGAAAGATCCTACATTAAGTGCACCAAAATTAGCTGTCGAATTATTAGAAGAGACTGGAAAGAAAGTACACCCCCAAACAATACGCAGAGCATTAAAAGAATGTGGTCATAATGGACGAGTTGCTCGGAAAAAACCGTATGCGAACGAAACTAATAGAAAGAAAAGATTAAACTTTCCGAGAGAATTTGTTTTAAAAGAAGAGACGCGGTTGAATGACGTTATTTTTAGCGATGAGGGTAAATTCAACATTTTTGGATCGGTTGGGCGAAGAATGGTGTGGCGCAAGAAAAATGAAGAATTCAAAATTAAAAATACGAAGCCGACTATAAAGCACGGAGGTGGAAATATACTTCTATGAGGATGTATCTGAACATTTGGAATGAGTGAATTAATTTTTATTAATAACATAATGGACAAAAATGTATACCTGAACATTTGAAAAAATAATTTACGTAAAAGTGCGATAAAAATGGAGATTCAGAATGCATTTATTAAACTTATTATTTATTAAACAAAATTATTACAGCGCCACCTCAGTCCCCAGATCTGAATCCCATAGAGAATTTATGGGATAAACTAGACCGACGAATTAGAACAACTGCAACAACATCTAAAGAAATGTTAAAAGAACGACTGAAAAAGGAATGGAATAATATTAGTACAGAATATTTGAAAAAAGTAATTTGTCAAGAAGGATATCCTACACTATATTGAATTACTTTTCGTTTGTAAAAATTAGTACAAGAACTATCAGTTTTTAAAAGTGTCCGAATATTATTGTAACGTTAAAACCAGACATTGTTCTGTTTAAAATAGAATATTTAATAAACGCTAGTAATTATATAAATAAAATTTATACTTTTATTAACTAGAGCCTATACTAATTTAGAATTAATTTTTTTTTATTCATCGTGAACAAAATTACAATGCGACAAAGTGAAAATTGTATAGTGTCCGAATATTAAAGTTACTCACTGTATGCATCATATCTTTTAGAAAAATTACAATTCAGTTATGATAAAACTCATTCCACAATTATTAAAGTTAAAGTATATGCATCATTATCATTAAGAAGAATTATAATTTAGTTACCAAGAACTTCATTCCAATGTTCTCTGCCGTACAGAAAAACTGCCCCGCACAAAATTCAACCGTGCCTAAGAGGTAAACAAAGTAACATCCACATCATCTGCAAGGATAGTAGGGAATGGTTCTGCGTTGTCAAAAATTTTAAGTCGAATGTTTACGACCTTCGACGACGCCGAACCATTATGCGCGTCACAACATGATCCGAACGAACGCCAAGAGTGGTTTGTTTTTATCCTGCGCGTAACAGGAATTCGGTAAACGGCCTTGGTGTTTAACCAGAATCAGTAGGTCGTTCACCGGTTAGGCGATTGTCCTGTAAACTCGCAATGATGCGCATCGAATAAGCTCGCGGCTGCCGCGATTTTCCCGGCGCGGGCGCATCGACGTGAATGTTTCAACGCGCCCCATTCACGTCGGCAGCCCGGTCACAAGGGGTTGAAAACGATGGAATTTCGAAAGTTCTTCTTGCCACGTATTTCCCGGGCCGCGCAAGCCCCCGGAAGTGGTGCTTGAATTTTTGACAAGCCACTTCGGCAACGTTCGCTGTCCTACCGGGCAACGTGTACGGGCCGTGTTCAGACTTTTTGCCGGCGGTGCCGAGGCGACAATGGCCGAATCAGTGGCCGTTTCCGTGCGTCAGCTCTCCATTCAGATTGAATATCACGGGCTATTCGAGACCCGAATGCTTCTCCAAAAAGATCCCCTGGAATTCGACGCGTTTGTTAAAATCTTTGCCGCGCTGTTTTGCTGTTCGATTAAACGCTGCGCCCGTTCGCACTGCCGACCGTCGCCGTCTACGTTCTACGCTGCTCGCGGGTCCATTCTACGCGGCTGTCCACCTGTGATTTCCGTTCTGTTTGCCAGTCCGAAATGATTCGTCGTTTTTCCATTCGGTGCACCGATGCCACCGCGACAGGGACAAATACACGGTGTCTCGACATTTTTTGAGATACTTGAATCGGGAGACTTCCGGGGAGGTTCTAAGACGCTTCTTTCTTTGCGGAATTGTCCCTAGCGACTGCCATTTTTAATTTCCATTCTGTTTGCTGGCGCTCAAAGATTCCTCATTTTTCCATTCGGTGCACCAATGCGATAGGGACAAATATACGGTGTCCCAAAATTTTTTGAGTTACTTGAATCGGGAGACTTCCGGGGAAATTCTAAGACGCTTCTTTCTTTAGGGAATTGTCGCTAGCGACTGCCATTTTTAATTTCCATTCTGTTTGCTGGCGCGAAAAGATTCGTCATTTTTCTATTCGGTGCACCGATGCCAATGCGACAGGAACAAATACACTGTGTCCCAAAATTTTTTGAATTACTTGAACCAGGAGACTTCCGGGGAGATTCTAAGACTCCATTTTCTTTGCAGAATTGTCGCACGCGCTTGTCCATCTGTAATTTCAATTCTGTTTGTTAGTCCGAAATGATTCGTCGTTTTCCCATTCGGTGCATCGATGCCACTGCGACAGGAACAAATACACGGTGTCCCAAAATTTTTTGAGTTACTTGAACCGGGAGACATCCGAGGAGATTCTAAGACCCCGTTTTCTTTGCGGAATTGTTGCACGTGGCTGTCCACCTGTGATTCCCGTTCTATTTGCCAGTCCGAAATGATTCGTCGTTTTTCCATTTGGTGCACCGATGCCACTGCTATAGGAACATATACACGGTGTCCTAAAAAATATTGAGTTATGATTCTTATAAATTATAATTCTAAGATCCCAGTCAAGTGATCCCTTCGAGATGGTATGTTTTACTCAAAGACAATTTTGAGTGTTTCTAGAGAAATTAGTAGGAATTCAACCATGTGTTATTTCAGATAAAACAATGTCTTTTTTGCAATGATTGAAGTTTTAAAATTGTCTTCGTAGGGCTCGATCGACTAGATTTAATTGTACCATCGTATATTCTAGTAAAAGTTACACATTATCCGAATAAATAAAATCTTGTAATTTTTACAAGAAGGTAACCGTAACGGTAACAGTAATCACTGTCGAAGTTCTTCGAGTTTAACGCTACAATAATTGAAGTTATAAAATTGTCTTCGTAGGGCCCGATCGACTAGATTTAATTGTACCATCGTATATT
>CM052097.1:20509975-20523721 GCA_028453745.1 Agapostemon virescens | reverse complement strand
CGATCGACTAGATTTAATTGTACCATCGTATATTCTAGTAAAAGTTACACATTATCCGAATAAATAAAATCTTGTAGGTAACAGTAATCACTACCGAAGTTCTTCGAGTTTAACGCTACAATAATTGAAGTTATAAAATTGTCTTCGTAGGGGTCGATCGACTAGATTTAATTGTACCATCGTATATTCTAGTGAAAGTTACACATTATCCGAATAAATGAAATCTTGTAATTTTTACAAGTAACCGTAACGGTAACAGTAATCACTATCGAAGTTCCTCGAGCTTAACGTTGAAACGGTATCGAGTGCGTGCGGTTAATTTCATCGTCAGCCGTCAGATTCTGTACATTGTGGCAGAGCGTGGCTCCGGGTGTATCGTAATTGAAATCGGCATTTCGCGGGGCAGGCAGTAGGATCAGGCAGCATCTCCTTGTCCTACAAACTGAAGTAGATCAATGAGGGTTCGCTGGGACGCGGAAACGCCGATGGATCACTCGAGACGTGTGCTTTTCCCAGTTAAAGGATCCGCGAGAGTGCATCGTGTGTACGTAGGTGGGACGCAGTCGAACAGGGGAGAGCCACGACTTGGGAATAATAGCCGCAAACAGCGAGCCACGACTTGTTGACGCTAATGAGAGGCCGCTAGGCTAACGAATCGAGAGGGGGTCAGTTGTCTTTCATCGGGTGGATGCACGCGTGGTAGATACACTCCTCTCTCGTCTCTCTCCTCTCTCTCTCTCCTGGGCGCGCGGAGAAATTCGATCCTGTCGTCGGGGCAGGATCGGCTCGCTGATCAGCGATGTTCATCGCAAAGGGATTCTGGAGATGCCCTGGGAGCAAATCCGAGGCTTGTTTACGCGGCATATTTGCACTGATCGATCCATCCGTCGTGCGCCTAATCGAAGGGACGCTTAATGGGATTTGCCATACAAGGGAATAATTTCCTTAGCATGGGAACCGGCGTTTCGCGATCGATGCCATTTGCCACCTGCGTTTGATTAACACCGCCGCGTAACACGACCGAGCTCGTCCGCTAAATTGCTGAATTACGGTGCTCCGTGTTATCCTCGGACCGGGCCCGCGTCCGGCCCTGATCCGCTTCCGTTCCGACCACTTTTACCATTGCGTTCCGAATTTTCCGCCGGAGACCCACTCCGATGCGATTTTGTACACGGGGAAATCCAGGAGGACGTCGCGCTGTTGCAAATGTGAAATGATTAATTTGTAACGAAGCGTCTCGTATCGGAACCGGAACAATTTTTAAACTAATGGCAAATTTACTTACTTTAAGTTTTTAATTTAATTTCACTTAATTTAATTACTTTAATTTACTTACTTTAATGGTATAGTTATCTTCAACACGTATTCTGCTGCGACGGTGAACGTTCTCGTCTCTTCGGCAATTTTATACACAGGGTAATCTAAGTGGAATAGGAGAATCAGGAGAACATTAGAATTTTAGAAATGCCAATTGATTAATTTGTAACGGAACTCCTATATTGGCGCGAACTATTTGTAACCCAAAGGCAGATTTTCGTTAGCTGCACAGATACGGAATAGTTACCTTCAACATGTATTCTGCTGCAACGGCGAACGTTCTCGTGGCTGCGGCAATTTTATGCACAGGAAAATCTAAGTGGAATGAGAGAACCAGAAGAACATTAGAATTTTAAAAACGCAAATTGATTAATTTTTTTATGGAAGTTCTATATTGGCAGGAACTATTTGTAACCTAAAGGCAGATTTACGGTTACTACACAGATACGGAATAATTATCTTCAAGGCGAACTCCGTTGCTATTTTCTTTATTTGTATGTCTCATTGATTAAATATCATAGAATAGTATTTTTTCAATTCTTCTAGTGTATTTACTGTTTTAAATTACACGTACTGTTTTTGTCACAAATGCATAAGAACCAATGTTTAGAAATTCCAATTCTTTTAAAATTCTTTCCATGTATCTGCTACTTAAAATTACTCCAATTTGTATTTATCATAAGTGCATAAAATCCACTGTTCAATTAAAAATAATTTAAACGCAGCCGTTTAATATGTAAAAAGAAAAGAAACAGTATTTCCAAATTCTTGCAATGTATTCAAGATTTCAAATTACTACTCATGCTTCTCACAAGTTCACATCGTTTAATTTTAAATAATGCAGCCGTTTAACAAATTCAAAATAATACATACGCTATTTTAAAATTCTCCCAACGTATTTACTCTTTTAACACTTTGACTGCCACGTCACCCATATATGTGTAAATAAATTTGTACATTAATATATTCGTTGCACTAAATTTAGTTGAAATCTGAAGAATAGAAGAAGGTTGAAGGATAACATTGTGTGATACATTTTAAGTTTTCAATTGTTGCTTCGTTAAATAAATTACTTTGATTTTGTGGAATCTTTGAGGTCGTCAGTTGGGCAGTTAAAGTGTTAAATTACGTCTAACCATACTTGCCGCAATTGCACAAAATCCGCTGTCCAATAACAAACAATCCAAATACAGCCAACAAAGGTTTAAAATTCTAAATCGTTACTATTTTGAGTTCCAGCCAGTCGGACTTGTCGAGACTACGTAAAATCCTTTATCCTAACCGGAAGTCCCCTAGAGATTATGAAAATGATCCCCGTATAAGCCCGGCGGGAAATTTTCAAGACGAATCGCGGATCCGTGCGCGCGATCGGCGAGAACGGGCGCGTTAAAGAGGAACAAATGAAAACGCGTGGACGCGTCTTTGATCCCGTCCCCCTAGGGCAACCGCAGATTGTAGATCGTCGATCCAGCACGGATTGGAGGGCTGGATCCTGCCAATCGACGTCCAGTCCCTTCTGTTTGCCTGGAGTATCGCTAATGAGTCGTCCGGGGCCGATGAACCGCGATGAAGGACGGGAGGAACTGGGCCGGGATATAGGACGCCCTGAAATTCCGGCCATCAAAGCTAATATAATTATTGCGCGTAGGCCACGGCGAGCAAACGGCTCAGGGATACAATCAGGACAATCAGCATGATTGGCGGTCTCAAGTGTACACACTAGGAGAAGCGACGCCGAAAGCTTTTGGCCGTGAACCATGTCACGTCGCGGGACCGGAACCACGTCTTCTTCCGTTCTGTCTTCGCGGGACTCGCGCGAACCGATTCTTATGGGTCCCCGTACAATTTCACGGGCAAACAGCCCGGCACGCTCTCCCTTATAAACGCTGGACAAACAACCGGCTAGGTAAACAACCGTCGCGAACTTGTGGCTCACGATTCGATAAGATGCCGCAGATTTTTGACGAAGATTATTTCGCTACGCAACGTGTTTTCGACAATTTATGGCGGCGAACTCGGGGCTACGGACACCCCATGGAAACAGCGTCATAGGTCCGTTGAAGGACGGTGTTGCGACGGAAATACCCAAGGTTGTCCGTGTATAAGCCTGTGTTTGGAAATTTGTAACGCATGAATGAAAAGCAGGCAGGAAGTATAAATACGGCACGCGCCGCTCGCGACGCCCTTGAAGACACAAAAACTAGATAATCCTGCAATATATCACGATAATTCCTCATTGACTGTTTCCACTCCTTCAGGAATATTCTTTTAGGCTCACGCCTTCGAGTACACTCCTTCCATCATTTCCACAATCAATTAAAAATAGCTACATTCCTCCACCTCAAACTACCCTTAACAAATTACGACAAGACCGAGGTGACGACCGGCAGAACCTAACAAGACTCGTTAGACAATTTGGAAATCGCGAAGCAGACTATACAGAAATCGCAAAGAGACTAACAAGAAATCGCAAATAGACGAATACAGGCACCGCGAATAGAACGGAACTCGAAGCATAGAAATCGCGAATATTCCAAAGTGAAAATAAAGAAAAACGCGACCACTGTAATCGTGTTATTATTACGCGACCCAAGGAGCTCAGTGACAATCGTTGTACGCTGAGAAGAAGGTATCACAGAAGTGACACCTTCGAACACAACAGACGGGGTGCGTTAACACTAAACCTACCGAGCAGTAAACTTGGTTAATGTATGTTGTCCTATAAAAGTGACAAGAATTAATTTATTTGGATTTTGTGCAATTTTTATTAGAATGTGTGTTGGAATAGAAAAATCCATCGAATCAATTTTTGCGAAGACATTTTATAAGGTTAGTAATTGTAAAATAGAAAATCTGGAAAGGGTCATTTGACCTCTTATGGTAGGTTTAGTGTTAATGACCAGCTTCGAGAGAGCTTAGTCTCGAGTCCGCGAGTTAACACGTTGAATGCTATGTCAGTCCCTGGGGACTGGCGGTATCAAATTTACAAATTAATATGTTATAGATAATTCATATAATATTAACAAATATTCGCACTATTTCAATAGATTTAAACAGAAAAGCACAAATGGGTTAAGCGAGTCTTTTGCTTACAGTTGCATTATTTCCGTTTAACAATAGACCCACCAAACCAGTCATTTTGGCTGTCAGTTTTTGCTTTTGCAATTATTAAAATTATAAAAATGTTTTCACCAGAAATTTTTTGATGTACTTTGTTAATAACGTACATGTTACAATAAGAATTGTATGAAATTTTCTTATTCTTATTTAAAGCAATGTAAATCGTTGGATTTATTGTTGGGTAGTTCTAGTGTTAAGGTAAATAAAATGTGAATCGAAAGCTAAGCAAAATGGCGCCGCATTCAACGTGTTAAGCGGAATACGCGTCCTTGCAGTCCTGTCCCGTTATAATGTTCGGTGGTTGCTGAAGGAGTGGAGAATGAAGGAAGAGTGAAGAAGGAAGGGGAGAGCGTTTCGTCCTGGGTCCGCTAGGGGACTCATCAGTAAGGCTGACTAGCGGACCCTGCCTTAGACGCTGGGATATCGGAAGGCGGTTAACCTCTTAGGGTACAGCATAATGTCACGCAGCACTGTTTTCTGTACGGCAGAGTTTGCCGCGAATTACGCGTAGATGATGCAATACTGCAATGTGTGAGAGATTATGTGGTTTTCTGCGTGAGCACATTGAAATGAAGTATTTTTTGGAAGCGACAGTGTGGGTTTTGTAAGTCTGTCGCTTGAATTGTCGAAAGCTTGAACGGTTTTGTTTCTATTAAATTTTACGTGACGAATATTCAATGAAAATGTACTATTTTACGGAAATCAATAAGGTTTTAAATATTTTCTTTAGCTACTCATTGTTCAGAAACAAACAAGTGAGTTCATGATTAATTAAATGGCTCGTATGTCGCTGATGCTCAATGTGTTGAGGATATGATGCGTACAATTTAACTTTAATAATTTGCTTTAATAATTAATAATATGAATTGTGGCGTAAATAGCAAAAGTAACAATAGTGTCGCATCGTAATGCAAGATGACGTCCGCGGAAGCCACTATAGTGGCACATCGTACCTAAGTGGTTAACACGTTCCGTGTCACGTGTATCATCGGTGGTACACTCAGACATATTTATTTAAGGCACTGAAAATATTTATTTTATGACAAATTGAATTCTGTAAAATATGTTTCCTCCAAAAGAATGAGGCACTATAAAAAATGCAGTATGGAACAAACCTAACCAAGTTAATTACTTATAAATTGACTACGTAAATATTGAGTAATACATATTAAATATAAATACAGAGTAATATATTAAGTAATGAAATATTGTGTGATAATATATCAATTTTTAGTCAGAACATTAAATGGCCTGAACGACAAGTCGGACAAAATTGTCTTGGCACGGAACGTGTTACCGACGGTATATATATGTATATGGAATCGGAGGCGGATCAGGTACTAGCGAGAAAGTCGACCTATGGCCCCCCTGTCGGTGAGTCTAGAAGATGCAGCCGCCACAAATAGAACTGAAACCGAAAGAACCGTTTATAAACATTTGCCAATCGAGTTCCTCGTCAAACAGCGACCAACAGGTGTCTCAAACCTCGCGGAAAAACAGCTCGCGTGTGATTGAGTTTGCACACGAGAAGATCGGTTACAACTTAATAGAAACTGTAATGGCACGACCGAGAGGAAGCCTCGGTATGAATCATACATGGCTTCAAACGCGAGCTTGCGTCCGATCCGAGCAATCATCAATAAGTATACTGTTCCGAGACGGGTTTTTTGGTGCTTAGTATCGGCGAAAGGATCGAAGTTATGGTAGGTGGCTATCGGGTAGCCGGTGTACGGGCATCGCGGAGCTCTCTCTCAGCTTCCGTAGAGCTGGTCCGCATCCTCTCAGCCTCGCCGAGCCGGTTCCAGCGGTGGCTGCGGTGTCCTGTAGCGGTTCCCCAGGAGACGGTCTATGAGCCCAGTGCCTCGCTGATAAATGATAGGAGGTACAAGCAGGTTCTGCGCTTGTCCATAACTTCTCCCTTAACGGGAGACGCTACGCGGTGGGGCATGGCTAGATCGAAATAGAGAGAGAGAGAGCGATTGACAGAGGGAGAGAGAGAGAGAGAGAGAGAGAGAGAGGAAGAGGGAGAGTGATAGAGAGGCAGAGAGGCAGAGAGACAGAGGAAGTGGCAGAGAATGACAGGAACTGGCAATGGAAGAAAGAAATACATATATAGATAAATTGATACATTGATAGGAACAGAGAAGAAGAGAGAAAAAGGAAGAGCAAGAGAGAGAAAGAGAGAGAGAGAGAGAGAGAGAGAGAGAGAGAGAGAAGGAGAAGGTGATAGAGAGTGAAAGAAATTGAAACGGTAACAGAGTGTGAAAGAATAGAAAGAGTGACAGAGAATGGCCGACAGGGAGAGAGAGCGAGACGAAAGCGATTGGCAAAGAGCGACAGGAGCAGTGACGGAAAGTGACAGAGAGACAGAAAGAGAGTGACAGAGACAAAAAGGGAGTAAGAAAGAAAGAGAGAATAAGAGAGAAGAACAGAGAAAGAGAGAGAAAAAGAAAGAGAGAGTGACATAGAGAAAATATGACAAATAGTTAAAGAGGCAGACAAAGAGAGTGACAGATAGAGAGAGTGACAGATAGAGGGAGTGACACACAGAGAGTGACAGAAAGAAAGTAAGAGAGAGAGAGAGAGAGAGAGAGAGTGACATGCAGGGAGAGATGATGACAGACTATAGAGGAAAAGGAGAAACAGAATGGTAGAGTGAGAGAGACAAAGAGAGAGTGTTACAGGGATAGAATGAAAGAGAGAGAGAGAGAGAGATGTAGAGAGATAGAGAGAAATTTAGAGGGAGATGTAGAGAGAGAGAAAGAGAGAGAAATTTAGAGAGAGATGTAGAGAGAGAGGGAGAGAGAAATTTAGAGAGATATGTAGAGAGAGAGTGAGAGAGAGAGGACTCGGATCGGCAACGGACGCGTCGATATGCGCGCCGTTTACAGGTGGACAATGCCGAATAATCAACGAGCGTAATGGAGTGCGGCCTAAGGACAAGAGGGGCCCGGCCCAAGGGTGAAAGGCCGATAGTGAGGAGAGACTGTACGGTTAGATATACACGCCGATGTACACGCGTAAGGGCCCGTTAGACGGGCACGGCATGTTATTACAACACGCGGCTCCTCTATCGTATCTCGAGTTCGCACGGCTCTTAGCCTCTAATCGGTCCTCTCCCATCTGCGCCTATCCAACCCCGCCAGGAAGTGCGTGCGGACAAGGCGATGCGTGGCCTGCCATTGAACCATACTTGCGGCCGCCTCTCGATGACACGCCGATCTCTCTGTCCACAAGTCCACGCGAACCTTCGAACCCTTCGGTGTTCACCTGCAGCGAAAGTCGCGGGATTAAGCGCCTCTTCTGTTCGCGACTCCGTGGCCTTTCAACGTTTTACCCTTTCGCGATCGAAAGTATCGAATGGAACGCGAGACAATCTACCGTAGCCACGCAGAATATACGGTATAATCGGCAGGTCAGAGAGCGTAGTATGAAACGGATTATAGTACGAAGCGGATAGCGTTGATCGGATCGAAAAGCAGCTCAATATCAGATTTGGCTTCGCACAAACACGAATTCTAATCGGGGGCTACAGGTGCAACTTGTCTAAGGGTTGATCCTGGTTGCACTTAATTCCGCCAAGAGACGAAAGCGCGAAGCCTCTTTCCCGAACGAGAAGAGTAACTCTATCCGTTCGGCTTCCCTTCAAGTAAAATCTTCATGAAACTTTGAACTCCGAGTACTAATTTCTTCAACTTCAAAGCAGATCGTTCAACGAGGAATCTTCCCGAGCTCTTCCGTCCGGATATTCTTGGTTAAGATTCAGTCTGTTCTCCGTCTTCATTTCCCTTCCTGTAAATAATTGCTCCGACCAGAGTGGCTGTTCTGCCGCGCCGATCGGCTGTTCTCGCAATCGATTTTTCAATTGGTTCAAACTATTTCCGAAATTTCTTTTTTGGCAAACTGAGACACACGAAATTCCGGGGTATCAAATATTTCCTATTTCGTCGCTAAAATTGGTAATTAAAATTTATTACTTTGATAAAACTTTTTAAAAGATTGAAGAAACAAGTTTCTATTAAATCCCAGCTCGCGTAACTTAGTTTTTCAGAAATTGCAACTGCACGCGAGTCTGCAGTTTACATGCTGCGCGTCGGTCACCAGTGCTCCGTACAACGGTCGGTTAAAAAGAACTTCGTGCACGTCAACTAGCAAAAAATATCTGGCCGTGTCAATTGAACGTCTGTCTTTATAATTATGCACGTATTGGGCACAGAAAATATTTTCCGCGTTGGACAGAAGCAAGCACGGTGATTGCATAAATAAATTATCACTTTAAAAACGAGTTTACTTGTTGCTACAGAGAATGCAGAATGGAAACGGTGAATATTGACAGGTGGAACGTTCAAATACCTGCTGTGTGTCGCAGAACGACGAGTCGTACTGCTTTAAAAAGTGTTGCTTTATCGTATAACTTTAACATGTTATAAAATAATTTTAATTATTTAAGTAGCAACTATTTTATTCTGTTCCTTGAAGGGTGCGGGAACGTGCTGCGGTATTAGAAATCTTTCTCGGAATACAGGTAACATTTCAAGGTGATTGATCCAGTATTTTTCTTTCAGTCGTGTCCATTATTTGGGATGACGCTGTAACTTGAACTACCCCACGCATTGGATGCTACCACGAATTATCGGTTCAAAATTGACAGAGATACGTCTGAAAAGCAAACCTGCGAAATCTCGAAATTTCCATCGAAAAAATAAACTAAATTTTAATGAAATTTATCGTTTAAGTAAATTTTCGAAAAGAATCCTTTCGAGACCGCGTTCCGTTACACATTTCGCGTTTGCCAGTTCGCTGGAGCAGACTCGGGCGTAAACGATCGAAAATTGTAGGCGAGGTATCTAAATCAGGAGAAACCGTAAGACAGAGGAGATTCCTCCGGGACACCGTGGCCGATCAGAAGCCTAACAGGAATCCTCCGGTGTACAAAGCGCGGCGCCCGAGGGTGGGAACGCGCTTGCATTCTAGAGAGACACGTGCACTTACTCAAGAACCTAATAGACCACGGTTCACACGAGTTCCTCCGATTCCGCGGCGCATCTGCATGCGACGATGGAATGCGCCGCAAACCTGCTCGTGGGTGGAAAAAGAATCGCTTCGGAATCCGACGATCGCCGCCGCGGCTTCGATCCTCTCCGCGAGTTTCGATCGTTTTGCGTGTCCCGTCCCGCGACCGTCTCTCTTAATTTTCTGCCGTTCCCTTGGCCCCCTCGTCCGCCATTGGCAAAGCCGTTGCCGATCGTCGTCGTTGTCGTTCGACTACTTTTTTCTGGCCGATTCTCGCGTCCGTTCGACGCGGACCCTCTTCGGCCCCCGGGCCTCGCCTCGTCGCATTGTTCCCCGGCCCGGGGAAACTTTAATTGGCTCGGCGACAGATCGATTTGGCTCCGCCGCTAACGGAATCGTTACCCTCGATTCCTATCGGCGGCGACCAATTGGTTTCCTCCTCGCGGGTTTCCGCTCCGATCATCTCATCCCGCGGCTGACCGAAAAATAATGAGCACCACGGTTCGACGAGCACCGCGAATACATACATAGATCAATGGGGACGTCGTAATGTCGCTCTTATCAGTCACCCGCAGCATGATTTATTATCGTGGTTACAGTGGTTCGTCGTTGATACTGATATTTACACGCTGTACTTTGCTTACGTAGTTTTCTGTAGCATTTAGTAGTGTACTTCGTAGTTTGCCCCACGGTTTGTGTTATATTTCGTGGCATTTTACACAGTTTGTACGCTACTTCATAGTATGTATGACATACTATACTTTATAGTATTCTACAGGTTTCACAATATACTTCTTAGTATTCTGTACGCTTCGTACTATTCTACACTCGTCGCAGTATTCGACACTCGTCGTATTATATATTTCACAGCTTTCTAAACTCTTCGTAACACGCTATGGACTCTAGTTGTAGTGTTCTGCAAACTTCATACTATACTTTATAGCTTTCTAGAAACCTCATACTATGCTTTATAACATTTTGCACATTTCATAGCGTTCTGTGAATTTTATAACACATCATAGTATTCTGCAGCCTCGTTAAAATACTTTATAGTATTCTATGCACCTCATACTATATTTTACAGTATTATACACACTTCGTAGTATCCTCCAGGCTTCATAGTATACTTTACATTATTCTACAGGCTTCATAATATACTTTATAGCTTTCTAGAAACCTCATTATATGCTTTATAACATCTTGCACATTTCAGAGCGTTCTATAAATTTCATAATACACATCATAGTATTCTGCAGGCTAGTTAAAATACTTCACAGTATTCTACGCACCTCATACTATATTTCACAGTATTGTAAACACTTCATTCTATACTTCGTGGTATCCTTCAGGCTTCATACTGTACTTTAAATTATTCTACAAGCTTTACAATATACTTTTGTAGTATTTTGCACATTTCATAACGTTCTGTAAATTTTATAACACATCATAGTATTCTGCAGGCTCGTTAAAGTACTTCATAGTATTCTACGCACCTCATACTATATTTCACAGTATTGTAGACACTTCGTTCTATACTTCGTGGTATCCTTCAGGCTTCATACTGTACTTTAAATTATTCTACAGGCTTCATAATATACTTTATAGTATTCTATAAACTTCATACTATGCTTTATAACATATTGCACATTTCATAGCGTTCTGTAAATTTCATAATACACATCATAGTATTCTGCAGGCTCATTAAAATACTTCATAGTATTCTACGCACCTCATACTATATTTCAAAGTAATGTAGACACTTCGTTCTATACTTCGTAGTATCCTTCAGGCTTCATACTATACTTTAAATTATTCTACAGGCTTCATAATATACTTTATAGTATTCTATAAACTTCATATTATGCTTTATAACATTTTGCACAATTCATAGCGTTCTGTAAATTTCATAATACACATCATAGTATTCTGCAGGCTTATTAAAATACTTCATAGTATTCTACGCACCTCATACTATATTTCAAAGTAATGTAGACACTTCATTCTACACTTCGTAGTATACTACAAATTTTATATTATACTTTGCAACATTCTACAAACTTCGTACTAGAAGTATTATACACACTTCGTAGTATCCTTCAGGCTTCATACTGTACTTTCCATTATTCTACAAGCTTCATAATATACTATATAGCATTCTACAAACTTCATACTATGCTCTATAGCATTTGTACATTTCAAAGCGTTCTGTATATTTCATAATACACATCATAGTATTCTGCAGACTCATTAAAATACTTCATAGTATTCTACGCACCTCATACTATATTTCACAGTATTGTAGACACTTCATTCTACATGTACTTCGTAGTATACTAAAAATTTTGCATTATACTTTGTAAAATTCTCCAAACTTCATACTAGACAGTATTATACAAACTTCGTAGTATCCTTCAGGCTTCGTACTATACTTTAAATTATTCTACAGGCTTCATAATATACTTTATAGCATTCTACAAACTTCATACTATGCTCTATAGCATTTGTACATTTCATAGCGTTCTGTATATTTCATAATACACATCAGAGTATTCTGCAGGCTCATTAGAATACTTCATAGTATTCTACGCACCTCATACTATATTTCACAGTATTGTAGACACTTCGTTCTATACTTCGTAGTATATCACAAATTTTATATTATAATTTGCAACATTCTACAAACTTCATACTAGACAGTTTTAAACACATTCTATAGTGTTCTTCAGGCTTCATACTATACTTTACACTATTCTACAGGCTTCATAATATACTTCATACTATTCTACAGGCTTCATACCATCGCATGCTATACTTCACAGTATTCTAAAAGCTTCGTACTATACTTGATAATATCCTTCAGGTTGTATTCGATAGTTCATAGTATTGTACAAACTGCATTCTATGTGCATAGTCCTCTATGCAATCACTAACATTTTATGTACATGATACACATTTATGAACTACCCCTTCCAATTTATTAGAATATAGGTATATAATAAAACTCACTATGCTATTAAATATGAAGTAAAATTTATATATTTTAATAACTTCTCTAGAAGCAGTGAGACACGTCTTTACTCTTTGAAAGATACGTTACTACTAACAGACACAAGAGGTCGATACTGAGGAAGAACAGTCGAATATAAACATTTGAGGATCGAGGGTTCCATGCCGGGAAAACATACAATGTATGTATATATAGGTCAACAGCCGGTTTAATCGATCCTTCCTAGTAAAGAAATAATAGATTCATTTTATTGTAAATTTATGAAATAAATTCCAACAGAATTAAATGTTACTGACCACTCTGACAAAATCATAGAGTCCAAAGCTCGAATGCAAGAATTCTCTAAGTAGCGTTTTCGTATTAACGTTAGAAGTATTTTCATATCCCTCGGCGTAATATCAGATATTAAATTGAAAAAACAGGGAAAACTCCTCATAACGATCGGTATAACGATATTATATTTCACTTAAAATTTGAAATTTAACAGTAACTTATCCGCACGACGTTTACCGATATCAATTTAGCTCTCGTGTCGCTAATAATATTGCCAGCATCAGAAAATAACCATTCGCCGGATACTTTTGTAGCGGTACCAGAAGGAGGAAGCTTGGCTACCGTGTTTCTGATCCCGCTAATATGGAAAATTGTTTGTGATTGCATTTCCACTAAAACCATTATATCGGATTTTCTAGAACTCGCCTTTCCTCTGAAGTCAATTTTGTTGTTTTTATCGGTCGCTGCTGCTGTTGCGAATAATTTACCTGAAAACCTGTGGGAACTACTGTAACAGCTCGAACTTCCGATTCGCAGCGCCAAACCGCGATTTTACACTTGTCGGTTTGCAATTTTCACGTGGCTCTATTTTTCATCCTCTCTTGAATTGATTTTCAATCTTCTCGTACAACCAGCGATGGAAATCTTCAAAGGTATACATACAAATTAAGCTTAGAAATAATAAAACATTGAAAATACACATCATTTATAAACTTCTTTCACATTTTTCTAGTGTTTTATCATAAAAATTAGGCGGAAATATAATAAAAAATTTAAAACACATTTTTTACAATATTCTTTTATATTTTTCTACCATTTGCAATGTTTGAAAACTGTGTTATTTGAACAATAAAAAATTCTGTGAGACGCTAAAGTTCAATATTCAATTTATCGTGGAAGTCTTCGAGAAGATATGTAAAAATTAGGCGAAATTATAATAAAAAATTTTAAAAACATTTTTTACAATATTCTTTTATATTTTTCTACCATTTGCAATGTTTGAAAACTGTGTTATT
>CM052097.1:20476529-20489579 GCA_028453745.1 Agapostemon virescens | reverse complement strand
TTTCAACCGATTACAGATCCGCCATATTATTTCTATATTGTTTAATCCCGTATTTGCAAGTGTACACGTGCTGATCTATTATTTAAAATTATAAACATTAGGAATTAAACACGCTTCAATCTTCTCAAATTATCTGAAGGCTAGCCAAAATTAAAATATTTTTCTTTCACACATTCCACAAACCTAATCTTTAACAATTGAGATATGTACTAAATTAAAAATTTCACAGTTTTTCCCTACATTGTGACCTTGGCTTTCTTTATTTGTAACCTGATTAATTGTTTATTAACGAATTTATCGACCTATTGCACTTTAGTCTTCCAAGGTCGTTCAAGGTCATGACGGTTCTAAATTTAGCCCAGCTGGATGGAATCACTTGGAGAAGATGATCACGTCCAATCAGGTTAATTTCGATTGTAATAAATTGATATTGAATGCTACTAATTTAACGATAATCATTCTTAAACAGCGCAATGTGCATCTAATTCGGAGATGCAATGTCCCAAGACAAAACGTTCCCTTCCTTTACTCCCCTCCACCCTTTTCGACCGCCGTCATGAACAAGCTACTGGAACACCATCATCCCCATTACTCGTTGTCCAACCCCTGAAACCAGCCGAGAGCAGCCGAAAAAGAGAAACAAGAAAAGATTCTTTGATTTGCAAAAGAAGCGCGGCCTTCCATTAGCATGCAAAACTGTGTCATTTTCGAAGGCGTGAAAAAGCCGGCCGAGGCAAAGCATTTTGACCCGACACCTTTCGCCGACCGAAAGCTCGCCGGTACCGGAGCAGATTGCAAATTTCGAGAGGGTAGAAACAAAAAATTTGCAAATTGCAAAGCCGATCCTCCGGCAGCGGCATTCCTCTCGCCGGCTCTCTCCGAAACATCGCTCTTCGCAGTCTTCGTTAACGAGCCATGGCTTCGTTTTACGCTCGCATCGAATCCACGCGCGCGGATTCGGTTTCTCTTATTAGTGGGAACGGCTTGGTCTAATCATCTACCTGGCCGCGCAGCTGCGCGCGGAGTCTGCCCTCTCTCCGTGTGGCCGAGAAATTACGCGAGCTCCCTGCCGGTGCACGGATTCACCTGCTCGATAATGACTCTATCCAGGGTAGACCCGTACGATCGAGGAGCACCGTCTCGACACCTGTCTCGCCGGGAACACGATTCCTCGAAATCCGGGGACCATCGGGCCCAGATTCCGGTATACCGGAAGCGTCTTGCCGCGTCAAGGACGATGGGCCTGTTAGACGCCCTTCTGCAGCTCGCGTGACGTCGCCTACTGCGCTCGTTAGGGTTCCTCTTCTTTTTGCCGAACCATCAAAAAGTAGTTAAATCGACAACCTAAACCTCGGGCTCTCCCAACCGGTGTTTGTAAGGCTGCATTTGCAAATTTTGTAGAGGATCGCTCTTGGCAATGATTGGAGCAGCTTTGTCGCTTATAATTTCCTAAATACTGCAGTTCATATGTTTTCATACCTATGTAGTTTCGAAATTAGTGCAGTTTCGAATGAAGTACGAAATTGTTGCTTGGCATCTTCTATTGCGCTCGTTAGGGTCCCTCTTCTTTTTTCCGAACCATCAAAAAGTAATTAAATCAACAACCTAAACCTAGGGCGATGGCAACCGGTGTTTGTAAGGCTGCATTTGCAAATTTTGTACAGGATCGTTATCGGCTCGTTGTACTGCAATTTCTATTACGGTTGCAATGATTGAAACAGCTTTGTCGTTCATGTTTGTATAGACAGTGAAGTTCATATGCTTTCATATCTATGTAGTTGCGAATGAATTGCGAAATTGTCGCTTCGCATCATCGTCCATCCATTCATTATCATAATTTATTGACCTTAACACGTTAAGCGCCACGCCGAATTTCTGTACCGTTCCGTTCAAGCCACGGTTAGCCGTCAGGCGGGTCTCTCGCCGATAGACGAATCAGAGTATAAACAGTCAGATAACGTAACGCGCGCCGCGATAGCAGAACGAAAAATCTGTCGCCGGTTCGTAGGGACCGACGAGGCCTGCTTAACGTGTTAAGCAGAGCTCTCACAATCTAGGCTAGCATATCAGGGGACTTCAGGAAACTACCTTTTATCAACCCCATTTTTTCCATTTTCGCCATAGAACACCCGAAATTTCAAAGTCGCGCCACGGCTGCAATTCGATTCCGATCGACCTAAAAATTGCCATACACTCTGACCGCGCGTCTAGAAACGTGTAGACAAAATTACAAAAGAATCGGAGACCTAAAGATTTTTCGCGATTTTAAGAAGGGGTATACCTTCAATATTTAGCGATTTTGTGGCAATATTTGGCAAATCTTTGAAGCCATGCCCCGGCCAAACTATTAGAGCTATCGACATGAATCAAACGCGAAAATCTTCCTCAAACCTTCCTCTTTAAGAAGAGCTCCCACAATTTAGGTTAGCATTTCAGGGAAATCCAGGGAGCTTCGTTTTATCAACCCCAATTTTTCCCATTTTCGCCATTGATCGCCCCGAGATTTCAAAGTCGCGCCACGGCTGCAATTCGATTCCGATCGAGCTAAAATTTGGCATACACTCTGACCGCGCGTCTAGAAATGTGTAAGCAAAATTACAAAAGAATCGGAGACCTAAAGATTTTTCGCGATTTTAAGAAGGGGGTTACCTTCAATATTTAGCGATTTCGTGACAATATTTGGCAAATGTTTGAAGTCGTGCCCCGACCAAACTATTAGAGCTATCGGCATGATTCCACCGGCAAAATCTTCCCCAGACTTTCCTCTTTAAATATGTTACTTAATATCAAGGCCAGCATTTCAGGGAAATCCAGGGGGCTTCGTTTTATCAACCCCAATTTTTCCCATTTTCGCCATTGAAAACCTCGACATTTAGAAGTCGCGCCACGGCTGCAATTCGATTCCGATCGACCTGAAATTTGGCATACACTCTGACCGCGCATCTAGAAATGTGTAAGCAAAATTGCAAAAGAATCGGAGACCTAAAGATTTTTCGCGATTTTAAGAAGGGGGTTTCCTTCAATATTTAGCAATATTTGCCAATATTTGTCAAATCTTTGAAGTCGTGCCTCGTCCAAACTATTAGAGCTATTGACATGGCTCAAACGCTGAAATCTTCCCCAAACCTTCCTCTTTAAGCAGCTCTTTAACTTTGTCCCTAAGGCATATGACAGTGACTATATTCAAGCTAGAGATATTAAGTGACTCACCCTAAGTGCCTTCCGGTATTCCAGGGTCCGAGACAGAGCTCGTTGGTCAGGCTTACCGACAATTCCCTTTGCAGGCCCAGAACGAAACGTCCTTCCATCGTTCCTTCCTTTCAGCAGGCGTCAAAATAGTGTCAGCGAAATTGTCGGTGAAACGTTCCTCGACGAAACGACAGTCGTTGAGGTCCGGTCGGTAGCTAAGTCTGAAAAGAACAATAGCATAGCCACTAATAAATTACCAGCTATCTCCAGGTCTGCGCCATCGTCTGTGACGTTTCCCCGTCATCCGTCAGCGGAAGAAAATTTCCGCGGAGTGGATACATCTTTAGAAATTGAATCCGAGAAAAGGGGAGGATCAGGAGACCGAGCGTCGGTCGGCAGCCTGGCAAAAGGAGCAATTTCTCAAGTGATTACCTTAAAGAAGCTGCGAGATGTTCGAGCTATCGCGGGGGCGGCTCATGGCAGAAGTCGTCGGAGTGACATTGAGCCTCGGCCCGACATAGTTCGGAGACTTCGGAGCCGACGGAAGTAGAGTGGGAAGACAGAATGCAAGAGAAAGAGAGAGAGAGAGAGAGAGAGAGAGAGAGAACGAGACAGGGAGAGCACCAGAAAAAGAGAGAGAGAGAGAACGAGACAGGGAGAGCACGAAAAATAGAGAGAGAGAACGAGACAGGGAGACAACCAGAAAAACAGAGAAAGAGAGAGAGAGCAAGACAGGGAGAGCACGTGGAAAAGAGAGTAAGAAAGGGAGCACGAGGAAAAGAGAGAAAGAGAGAGTGCACGAGAAAAAGAGAAAAAGAGAGAAAGAGAGCACGAAAAAAAGAGAGAAAGAGAGGGAGCACAATAAAAAGAGTGAAAGAAAGAGAGCACGAGAAAAAGAGAGAAAGAAAGAGAATACGAGAAGAAGAGAGAAAGAGAGGGAGCAAAAGAAAAAGAGAGAAAGAAAGAAAGAAAGAGAGAGAAAGAGAGCAGGAGAAAAAAGAGAAAGAGTGGGAGTGGGCTGAACACAGCGGATCGCGGGTAACGCGACAGAACCCAGCTCCCGAGAAGGCGAAAGATGGGTCTCGGGCCGGGTCGGGCCGGCTCGGGACGGGTGCAAGAGGAAGAAGCTCCGGTTCCCGGAGGAAATTGAAAAATCCGAGTTAAAGGATGGGTCGATGCGCCGCGTGTCTGCGCTCGCCACCGACTGCAGAGTATTTAATTTAACTTTTTCCTCGTTTTAGCCGCATTTCCAATTTTTCCTCGCTAGCACACCACGAATCACGCCGCTACCGCTGCCGCCGCCGCGCTTCCACCCCTGAGACGTCTCTGTTTCCGGTTCCGAGGGGCGAGGTGGGAATCGGGTCAGAGAACTCTGACAATGTTACTGTCTTCCTGACTCTTAGATTTAGTCGATTTTCGAACGATGTCGCTGATCGGGCCAGGCGACGACGGCTTCCTTTTACCTTGGACTGTGGTTCCTGGTTTATTGGAACGATGTCGCGATAAATGTCACCATCACTCCGTCGTACGGTAAAGTCGTTTTTACTGTTTTAATTTCATTTTTACCTTTTCCCTGATATTTTTCGTTTTCTCATATGTTTAATCTTACTACTACAGTAATGTCGCGATAAATGTCACTATATTAGGTTAAACTAACTTTAATTCGATTGTTCTCTTTTCTGCTACATTTTATATGTATAATTTAGTTTATAATTTAGTAAAATTTATATTACTTATAATTTAGTTTATCTTCCCGTAAAATTAGGCGTAAAACTTCCAGGATTTTCCAAATTCCCCAAACTTCCAAGGCGTTTGAAACACACAAGCTTTTCAAAACTATAACATGCATTATCATCAAGGTTACAAGAATTTCTGATTTTGAATAAAAATCTTTCACTTTCACCACGCCTCGTCACTAAAATAGTAATAATTCGCTAGTTACCGTTTCTTTTACTTTGCGGCAAAGTACCGAAAACTATACGCTAGTTTTCCTGTTCTCTTAACACTTTGACTGCAGTAAATAAATGTTTATGATTAATATATTCATTTGCACCAAAGATAATGATTATACAGAAAGTGCAAGAAGGTACAGGGAACACTTTACAGCACAAATTTTATTTCTTCAATTTTTCTTTCAGTCAATATCTCATTTTAATTTTATAAAAATTTCGTGGCTGCTAGTTTGGCAGCAAAAGTGTCAAATTGTGCGGCATGACAAAGAATGGAGTGCCCATCGTTGCCAGGAACACAATGCGTTGTATTCCGGTGTCCCGTCGCCTCGTCTCCTAATATCGGTGGTTTCCAACGGCCACCTGTCGCAACCCAATTTCTCGCGAGCAAAAATGAGGGATCGAAGATTAGGGCGATCGCTCTCGCGTAATTTACGGCGCGCTCCTCAGGCTCCGGGGGAATAAAGACCGGATCCTACCTGGCGCCACGGTGATTATGCCCTAACTGCGAGATAATAATGGCATATATCACCTGGCGCGCACCGACCAAAAAACTTTTCCACTACCTGTTCCGTCCCGGTTCTGCCCGCGATGGAGACCGCCACTCCTACATGGTAATTAACCCCTTCGTTGCCGGCGATAAATTCGTTCGACGACTAGAACGGACGTTTCTGTGTTGGAGGCGGAAGAACGATGGTTTCTCTTGCTTAGAAGAACCGGGCTGGCATACATTTCGAGTCCTCTTTTCCACGAGAAAAAGAGACAGCCGACAGCAGGATCCCTTTATTATCGGAGAGATTAAAAGGGTCGGTCAAAGGTCCGATCGGTGTTAAATGGACTCTCGTCTCTGTGGAGTGGACGCGACAGGTATTCCGATCGTTCATCATCCCCCTCCTCATCCTCCTCCTCCCCCCGGGAGCCTTTTATCGAAACGCAATATAATCAATGTCCTAAAGGTTTCGACCTTTTTGCACTCCGCTGCGAACGAGCCCTTTGTAACATTCGTTCGCGAATAATTGTCATGCAGCACCCACCGTGCGTGCATAAGAGACGCGCGACGATCGTTGCACGTTCTCTGTGAAACGATTGTTTAATTGTTACCGGAGCTTTGTTGGCACGCTAAAAATGGTAATAACGGTGGCGTAATCGCATCGAGCAAGGGACACCCGCCGTTTTTCTGGAGAAACACCGACACTCCGGGCATTCCGCGTTAACGACCATGCGAGAACTCTGGAGTTTATTAACCCATTGACTGGCACGCAAATTTAGCGCGTCTTGCCTTGGGTGCCACGGTTTTATTTTAATATAATTAATTTAATTGTATATAGTTTTAATAATAATTTTAATAATAAAAATTGATAATCAATATGTTCTCTACACTATATACATTTTTCATTCATCCTTTCTAATAGTTCATAACTCAAATAGCCATTTGTAGCCAATTTAAGCTTGCAGCACCCACTACGAGATATCTCGTAGTTGGCAGTCAATGGATTAACCTCTTCGATATCGTTTTGAGCAAGAGGTTTTGTTACTATTATCGGCTCTATGATTGTTTGTCTCTCGAGGAGTATACTCTGCAGTAGCCGGGATAATTTCCGTGCGGTTATCGTGCACGAAATCGTTGCTACAATCGCGACAGTGCTGCATCAACCTTTAGCACTCCAAAGCAATTTTAATTTAATTTAATTCTTATTTAATTTCAACTTTAATCTAATTAGTCAATTTTTCACCTAGAATAGTCCCATTGTGCTTGGTTTATTTCCCTTCTTGCATATAAAGTTTATAAATATTGCTATAAATAATATTTTTTGGTCTGCTGTGCGCGATGGTGCTTTATCACGAAGCAAAATCACTTTACGTTGCCTTTTAATTCCATTTTCCTATCTTCTGGACAATGTGCACATGGTTTTCAAACGTATGGAGATGGCTTCTCGTGTCACATTTAATTGATCCGCAAAGTTGCCGTTTCATTTTATCAAACTTTTTCGGTAGTCTTCCACGTTTTTCGTTTCTCACATTGAAATCACCAGTTTCAGCCAGTAACAGGCATTAACAAAATTCATGTTCGACGCCGTTAAAAACTATGCTGTTATATGAAACTTGTGTGGTTGAGAGTTGACAATCTTTATCAACTGTCAAAACAAGAAACAGTTTGAAATCACTGTTCGCAACTTAACAATTAACGAGCAACGATGTTCATTAATTTGTAATTGGTTTAATGAAATTTCATCGAGCTGTTCGACGGTTCCAAAATGCAAATTCGCGACAGCGTCCACGAATCAGCCCCGATCGCTGGCCCTAGACTTCGTCGCGATTCCGACCCGATATCATAGCGCAAAGGGTTGAAGCAATCGATTTCCTCGGGCAGGTTCCTCGAGCCGGCGATGTCGAACGACCGGCGCGCAGGGCCGCGAACTTTTCCGAAAAACGAGAGCCCTTTACGGCGTTTTGGTCCTAATTAAAATGGTCCAGCCGGTTCGCTGGCTCCATTGTAAACGCGGGCACGTTTTTCCCTCGTTCAACGGTAAAAATTGTTGCGATCGTTCGGCCGCGGGCGTCGATTGCGCGCCGGTCCGTGTCTCGGAAATTCATCGGCGCGCCGTAGGGGTGTTCAAAGGGGTGGTTTCGCGGGGTGTACGGGCAAGAGAGAGAGAGACAGAGAGAGAGAGAGAGAAAAAAAATAGGAACGAGCCGGTTTTTCGGGGACGTTGTTCCCGCGGTCGGTATCATGGCGCCGTGGTCCACGGTTCTCAATTACGTTCAAAGTAAATCCGGCGTAATTGACGGCAAAACGGCCGCGCGGACGGGGAAAAAAAACTCTGGGGTGTTCTCGGCCGAAGCAATACGGTAATTGCCGGGTAAAATAGGCTGTCGGGGCTTTAATCATCGGGTTCATTAACGGCGCAACCTTTTATTCAACAGGTAACACGCCGATTTTCGCGTTAGAATTAACAACGTTATCCGGGCTCATTAACTGGGATAGAACAATCCGCCCTCCCCCTCCGGCCCCTCGCCCTTACCCACCACCGCGCAAATGCGGTTCTAGCGCATCCTCCAATCGGAGAGTGTGCGATCCTATCAACTATGATCATCGTTGTTACACTGCATTTAGGGTAATTTACCCCTTCATCAAGTAGTTAAGACTGTCACTGTTTCGCGATAAACATCGCTCGATTAAATCGACATTTTTCTAGATAGCGTGTCATCGTAGAAACGTCAAACGATAAAAACAATCAGTTTTTAAAAGTGTCCGGATATTGTTGTAACGTTAAAACCAGACATTGTTTTGTTTAAAATAGAATATTTAATAAACGCTAGTAATTGTATAAATAAAATTTATACTTTTATTAACTGGGCATTATGTAGGAATGTAATTTAGAATTATTAGGTAAATCGGAAAGTTCCGTCCGTTTTTTTACAAAAAGTATAGCTTTATTCATGAAAGAAAATGAAAAAGTACGTTAATCAAAATATTGTCCATCGTTAGCGATGACTTTTTCCCATCTTTCGGGCAGCAAGCGAATTCCGCGTCGAAAGAATGATTCATCTTTGGAGGTTATCCAGGCGGAGATCCATTTTTCGAGATCTTCGTACGAATTAAATCGTTCTTTAGCAAGTGCGTGTGCCATCGACCGAAACAAGTGGTAGTCAGATGGGGCACAGTCTGGTGAATAAGCCGCATGTGGTAGCACTTCCCAGCGAAGTGCTTCTATCGTTTCCTTGACAATTTTTGAGACGTGAGGCCGAGCATTGTTATGCGGCAAAATCACCTTACGCTGTCTCGTTTCATATTGTGGTCGTTTTTCGTGCAATGCTCGACTCAAACGAATAATTTGTTGTCGGTAGAGATCTCCTGTGACTGTTTGACCAGTTTTTAGCAGTTCATAGTATACCACACCTTCCTGATCCCACCAAATGCAGAGTAAAGCCTTTTTTCCGTGGATATTCCGCTTTGGCGTCGATGTTGAGGGTTGGCCAGGATCACAAATGGTTTCTCGACGTTTAGGATTGTCAAAATAAATCCATTCTTCATCCCCAGTGATGAGACGATGGAGAAACCCCTTTCTTTGTTGCCTAGCAAGCAAAATTTCGCAGATGGTTTTCCGCCTTTCAATGTCTCTTGGCTTGAGTTCATATGGGACCCACTTTCCTTCCTTGTAGACCTTCCCTAAGGCTTTCAAACGGTCGGAAATGACAGATTGAGCACAATTTAACGCGTCTGCAATTTGTTTTTGCGTTTGACATGCATCTTCATCCACCAATGTCTGCAATTCTTCGTCTTCGAATACTCGTGGCCGTCCAGAACGCTCTTTGTCCTCCAAAGAAAAATCACCATTTTTAAAACGTCGAAACCACTCTCTACATGTTTTATCGAAAACAGCATTATCGCCATAAACGTCTACAATCATTCGATGAGCTTCAGCTGCCGTTTCCTTCCAATTGAAACAAAAGACTAACACTTCGCGCAAATGACGCTTATTCGGCTCAAATTCCGACATCTTCAATGTAGAAAAAAACGAAGTTATTGATGCAAGCATAAATTGTTGTGTACTGAGTTTTATTAACAGATGTTCAAACTAAAAAGTTAGCCTTACTTTAGAGGTTATAGTTACCCACAGTTCGAGCTACGGCTACTCGACGCTAGATGGACAGAACTTTCCGATTGACCTAATCATTTCTTTTTCCTTCATCGTGAACAAAATTACAATGCGACAAAGTGCAAATTTTATAATGTCCGAATATTAAAGTTACTCACTGTATATCAGATAGGATATTTCCAACATAGATAACACTTCAGCATCCGGTCAGCTGTTATCAGAAATACAGTCGACTCTTAAGCTTTGAAGTGCGGGGTTAACTATAACAAGTAACAGAAAACGTGCACGCAACAGATTTAGCATAGAAGGAACGTTGCTCGCGTGTGTACGGTGCTTTACAGCGGTTCGCACTTGAAAAACGGTTTGAAGAAGCGAAATCGATGGCGGAACAGCGTCGAAACTCGACCGGTGAGCGAATCGTTAATAACTCGTCAGGTCGGCGTACACGAGTGGGATGTTCGTTTGAAAAAAAAAGCTGGCTAGGTTCCGAAGGACGCGAAGGGAAGAGTTTCGCGAGCGAATAGAGCAGGCGGTGCAGCTTTTTCTGCAGTAGAGTAATTCGACTTGGCATAGTCGGACGTTGGCTCTGCTAATGGATATGCAACGTGGCCGCCGTCGCCACCGCCGCGCGCCGCGGCTCTACGAAACGCAAGCGAAAACATTCGAAATTAGTTATATTTTTCAGCTCTCGGACCGTGCCGCGGTGTACTCGAAAGTTGCATAATGGAATCCCCTAATTGGACCGCCTTCGCCGTTGCATAACCGGGACGAAATATTATTTTTCTCAGGTCGGGATAGAATGGAACGTTGAAGGGGTGGTTTCGCGGGGGGGTGGCGCGGAATTTTACCCGGCGATCCCTTCCCCTTCGGAAAACCGGGTTGCTCGCGGTGCAGCTGTAACCGACCGGCGAAGTTTCTTCGGGGTCGAGGTTCAATAACGATGAAGTTGCCCCATAAATTCAATATTAATCCGCCGTAAACCGTGAAGCAGAAATATTACGAGGCGCGGGGGATGCGAGGCCGCTTAATGAAACCTCGCATGAATCGCGAGGCACTGCCGAGGCGCTGCGGGAGGATACAAGACGACGCCGACCTCTTCACGGTTGTTTATAATTGACGGAGAACCTCCGACGAACTGTTCCGCAATTTTATGAAGAAAGACAACGAGAGGGGATCAGATCTTCCATTAAACCGTCGCGGCTCAACACTCTGCGCATGGGATGAGACTGCTGAATCATCAAACCCCCCGTAGATACGAGAAAAATGAGAACCTTCTGAATGAATGCCGAAACATTGTTGACCGATGACGAGATAACTTGTCATTGCACTTGCATTATTTATTTCAATTTATGAAAGATATAGAATATTGCAAATGCTTTGCGTATCGTGTTTAGTCCTGTCCGCTTTATAATAAAGAAAATACTTTTCTTAAAATAAAATTTATTGGAGTTTATTTAGAATGTTTCACTTTAATTCCATATTCAATTAGAAAATAATAGCCCGGTGACATGGCATAGTTTCTGTGTAAAATTGCTGGTCGACAAAGTGTTAAGAGACTTCAAGATTTCAAACGGTTTCTAGATTTATTGCTTTACGATTAGTTTATTTTTTTAACGACTTAGTTTTGTATTTTGTATGTACATTTAATTATGTACTCAGTATGTATATTAACAGATGGTATCCTTTCTCGATGAATATCCTAGTTATGATAGAATTATTGTTATGAACTAATAGGAAACAACTTTTCATTCGGTGGAATGGCTTCTTCTTGATCCAACCCTTGAATTTATTTACTCGGCGTTATAACGTTTAATACTAAAAATAATTCTTAGCTAGTTGATGCGACCTAAAAATGTTTAATTCTGTTAATTGTTAAAATCCTTTCTGTGTAAATTTTAAGCAAGTAAAATTTTTTATTATTTCAACGGTTAAACTACCCTTGACGAGTCGTGACGTCTCCATTTTTATTGCACTTTTACGTAAATTATTTTTTAAAATGTTCAGGTATACATTTTCGTCCATTATGTTATCAATAAAAATTAATTCACCCGTTCCAAATGTTAAGATACATTCCCAAACAAGTACATTTCCATCTCCGTGCTTTACAGTCGGCTTCGTATTTTTAATTTTTAATTCTTCATTTTTCTTTCGCCACACCATTCTTCGCCCATCCGATCCAAAAATATTGAATTTACTCTCATCACTAAAAATAAGGTCATCCCACCACGTCCATCAAATTAGTATAATTCTCTGCGCACTTACATACTCATTCAGCCACATTCGGAACGAACCGATTTAATTCCATGGAATTTCTATAGTCGCGAGTATTCGAGAGACCCCGTGGCATTATCGGTATAATTTGTCCGCCGTAATTTCGAAACTGTAGAACGGTTTGCGGATTGATCTTGTCACCGATCAATCTAAAGAAATGACGGAGGAATGACGGCACTTCCTCGAACGACGAACACCGGGTCCCCGGTTTCTCTCTTTCCCGTCGCCTTCTTTTCTCTTCTTCGCCGTCTTGTTCTGCTTCTCGTTCACGGTCGGATCGTTTTATTCGCCGACAGCAGGACCATCGACGGTAATAAAGACATTAACGAACCCTGCCGCCGAACGATGGAGGCCTTCCGTTCCAGGAGGCCAGTTAGTTCGAGCAAAGCTCCGGAGCCTGACGGCACCGGGCCAGCACGCTTTCGGCGAAGTGATTTACGCCCCGCGAACTATAATTATTGAAGCGCCGCACGAAATTGCTTCCACGTATTTCCACGGACGCCTCCTTGGTCGTGCGACCACGAGAGGATCGACGACGACTGATCCGCCATTGCGAAACGATCCGAACCGCAAATCGATCATTTACTCGCCGGATAGCCGGCTCATTTTTGCCGGCAAATCGTTCGTTTCTCTATTTGGCGAAGGCTGTTCGCCCATTCGATCGAACGGACCAAGTCGTTTCGTCGATTGCCTTATCTTTCTAACGACGCGGATACCGAACGAGCAGAACTCGGAAGACCGAGAACAACCGCAAAAACAAAGGAAACGATGAAAATCGCGAGACTACTTGTTATTTGTAAGTAGACGACTGATTTGATGCGTTTATGGCGAAAATGTGTGGGACAGTCGTTGCAACATGAGCGCAATTGAAACATTAATTTTCAAGTACAGCTGAAGCGCATTAGACATCGATTTGAGGTTTAATATTGAAGCAATAATTGAAAGATGTTTAATAAGTATGTTTTGAGTTTGTTAATAATTTATTTGGTAGCCATAAGTTGTCCAAAGACTGAGAACCAATAAATTCGTGGTGAACCTCC
>CM052097.1:20403193-20419185 GCA_028453745.1 Agapostemon virescens | reverse complement strand
TTTCAAGGATCCTCCACCGGAAGTTTCTTTCGTGCACCCCCCATCGTTGGCTTATTTTGGTAAATCTTTGTAAAATGCACCTCCACTGATTTTACAGTATTTTTTATTTAGGATTTGACTCTCATCAGGCTCTCAGTTCTTCAAACTTATTTTGTCTGTTGCTTTCGAATTGACAAATCGGTCAAAATCGATGTGGTTCAAAGACCCTCCACCGGAAGTTTCTTTCGTGCACCCCCATTTGCTGGCTTATTTTGTTAAATATTTGTAAAAAGCTGTTCCATTCATCCAGAGGATTCTTGCGTTAAGAATTTGACTCTCATCAGACTATTATTTCTTCAAATATATTTTGTCTGTAGCTTTTTAATTGACACAATGGTATAAATAATTGCGACTAACATGTGCAGAAAAGGTGTCCCTCTGATTTGAAATAGATTTGCTTTAATACTTCGACTCTTATTCATCTCTTTATCTTTTAATCTTCATTTTTATCGTTACTCTTAATAATCTTTAACCTTTATGATTTAATATTTATCATCCCTCTTATTCATCTAAAAATTGTTGTGTCAAAATGAAGATTAATTTCTTTACAAATTGTTACAAAATGGTTCGCTTACACGATGTATGTTCGTGTATAGTACACAAACGATGTGTTAGCATACACACGTCAGAAAACGTGTGCATTTACATTGATGCATTCTTTTGCTGCGGCAGGTGTGAAAATGTATGCATGCACCGGGAAAAGTTTAAATTTCATTGCTTGTGAATACATTCCCTTATGAAATTAGTATGTGCATACGTTCGGTGGCGAGTGTATCCATTTAGGTGTCCTGTTAACATAGTTACAGCGACGTGCACACAGTTTAGAAATTGAAATAGCGGTTTTGTTTGATTTCGATGGCGTACAGGATTTTCTCTATATTTAAATACGTAGCTTTTGCGAATTAAATATTGTTTATAATATTTTTCAAGAAGTCTTCTGCCGTATGTCTTTCTTTTTAGTATTAATTCTTGTATTATAATGCAAACGTTACTTTGGAAAAAGTGGGAACATTTTCTGACCGAGCTAAGTAAATTAGGATGCTGTTGGTCCATTCAATTTTGCACCCAATTTATTAAGAAAATTAGAACGATCCCCACGCTCGGCAGTCCCATAATACCCTTGGGCACGGTTGTTGGCGAAGTGAGACAATATTCGGATGAAAAAATAAGTCTCGGACAAGGAACACAATTTTTTCCGTGCGAAATTCAACTTTACCAAGCTAAAAAATTGTCTTGATTGCATCACCAATTGCACGATAAGTATAGAAATAAATTGTAAAATAATATTACACATCAAATCTAATTAAATTTGAATCATGAAACTCAAGCTTGTCGCATATTCTTTTGGATCCACTCAAAACGAACGATTTTGTAGTTAAAAATAGCAGCTTCATTCTCAATTATTCGCCATTTTGTTGCCAATCGATTTCTCAAAAATTTCATCGGTCAAAACCTAAGTCATATGGTATGTCACGGTATGAATTTTATCACATTGTTTTATTCAATTGGACTAGTATGTAAAAACAGGAGATTCTTTTGTTAAACAACCTTTACAGAATTATCGAGAATTTTCAAGAAGAAAATTGTCAAAAATCATTTCTTTTTCGCTTTCCTTCACTTTTCGAAATTGAATTTAAATTTTACAGGATAGAGTGTAAATTTGCAATATTTAAATATTTTCTTTAAAACATAATTAATTTCCAAGCCCGTAAAAGCGTAAGGAAACAGAGAAATAAAAGTGCGTATGAAACCGCGGAAGTTAGAAAGTAATCGGGGACGCCTTCGAACGGTTTATCCGCGAGAATTAATAGAAAACATTGAAGCAACAATTAAGTAAACAGAGCACGCGAGTGAGTGTCATTAAATATTGTTTTCCGTGATTCGGCTCGCACCCTCGGCCGAAAGAGGAGCATCCTCGCCGACGCGTAATTTGCGAAAAAAGGGTGGTTCTTGTGGAAGGGTTGCGGACAGGGGTGTCGAAAGTAAACGACGCGGGTGTACCCATGGGAGGGTACGCGTCGTGACTGGTGAGCGCATTAGAATAACGTCCCCCGAAGCCAGTCTGCTACTAATTACACGGAGTTTGTATTAATGCGGACGTTAGCATTCCGGCATGGCGACGCGACGGTTACGTGTCCTCGTCGTCCTCCCGGTTTCTGATGCTGTTGCCGCTGTTGCTGCCACTGTTGCTGCCGTTGTTGTTGTTACGCGCCCTGCGACCGCGATGACGTCGACACGAGAACGGACAGCCGCCCACGCCAACGTGTCCGACGATACAGGTGGATTTAACTGCCCCGCAGGTGGACAACCTGTCCGGATAATAATCCGAAATGAACCTACTTTTGCGAGCGTTTGCGCCGACGTCCACTGCCGTTTAATTCGCTCCGGTTGTATTCGCTAGCGAGCAGATTATCGTTTGAGGGTTGCTGATAAGGGTGCACTTCGGTTAAAAAGTGAAATGCATGGGGTAGGCTGTTTGAGCGTACAAGTTGCTGCAAATGTTCGAACGATGATGCTTTTGTGGGTGTACAGAAGTCTTTGTGATTATTGTTGATTGCAAATATTGTGTAGGTATGCTGATTTTAATGATATAGTGAAATATTCTGACATCCGAATATGAAAATGTTGAAACGTTCAATCGCACAAATATTAAAGCATTCAAACATTCGAATACTCAAACTTTCCAACTTTCAAGCATTCAACCATTCAAACATTCGAACATTCAAACTTTAAAATATTCAAACTTTCAAACATTCAAGCATCTAAATATTCAAGCATTCAAACATTCAAATATTCAAACTTTCAAATACTCAAGCATCTATATATTCAAATATTCAACCATTCAAACATTCAAATACTCGAACGTTCAAACTTTCAAGCATTCACCCATTCAAATATTCAAACATTCAAGTATTCAAATATTCAAACTTCCAAACATTCAAGCATCTAAATATTCAAATATTCAAGCATTCAAATATTCAATCTTTCAAACATTCAAGCATCTAAATATTCAAGCATTCAAACATTCAAGTATTCAACTTTCAAATACTCTAGCATCTAAATATTCAAATATTCAAGCATTCGAACATTCAAACTTTCAAGCATACACCCATTCAAATATTTAAACATTCACCCATTCAAATATTCAAATATTCAAACATTCAAACATTCAAACATTCAAACATTCAAACATTTAAGCATTTAAATATTCAAACATTCAAACATTAAAATATACAATTATCGAAGCAGTGAAAAATTCAATCATTCAAACTTTTAAACATTCGAACATTTTAAATATTCAAACATTTAAACATTCGAGCATTCAAACTTTCAAACAGTCAAGCATTCAAACATTTAAACATTGCAATATAAATATTTTCGTGTGCAATTTCGCAGTTACTACCAACTAGAACCTACTTCAACCCGATTCAAACCTTCAGACAACATTGTACATTGCAAAACAAGTTCAAACAATATTAAATATTACATTACAAGTACAAATAATAATCACTATTGCAAAATAAGTACTTTTCAGTAAATCTTCGAGACACAAACCAGACGAAGCTTCTTTCTAAGCCGTCAAGCAATAAAACATATATTCTAAAATATTAGACGCTGCAAATGATCATTTCAATTACGTTTTACGAGGGAGTCCGAGCAAAAGGTGTTAAAAGTCAATCTCGGCAGTGAAATTTTACAATGAAACAGCGCGGAGGGAAGCGGATTCGATCGGCAATTACCGTTTCGTATTCAATTTTCTAGACACTGATCTCGAAAGTGTCTCGGAAACGGCTCCCACCGCCGTTTTCGATACCTGTCTACGAAGAGGTGGTTGAAAAGAGTCGGGACTTTCGCAATGGCGACGCCAGGCCGGAAAGTACCGGCGGCGATCACGGCGGAAGCAATTTCCGCGAGGCATTAATACGTTTCAGATAAGATTGGCAATTCGTTGGATCTCGGTGGCAGCCATTACGGCCCGACGCGATATCATAAAACAGAAGCGATTTTCAATAACGACCCGCGATAATATTGGCAGACAACGAGTACCGGTTGTTTCTTCCTCTTACCTCCCCGGCCGCCGTCACGGCGAGACTCTTCCTTTTTCTTCGGCGATTCCTCCCCTAACTGCGACTAATTTTCACCACCCTCGTTCCCGATCGACGTCTACGACTCCGCCACTCTCGACGGCTCCACCCTCAAAGAGATCCCTAGGATCGAGTAAATAATGTTACGAATGCAAATTGCTGGCCATCGAGCCGCTCTAACGAGACGATACAATCGTTCCTCTTTCCCTTTCGTTTGTTTCCTGTTCAAACGCCACGCCTAACCGGGGTCGGAGGATTTTACAATGCATTTTCGTTATCTTCAACCCATTACAACAATGTCCGCTTTTTAGCTTTCGAGTCATTTCGACTGAGGTCGTCGATTTATTTCGACGTTTTCAATCTGTGAAGAATTAATGTTGAATTTAATGTTGACAAGCATCGAGTCAAAGTAGGGCCACATAATTTTGCAATACATTTTCATAAACTATAATTCATTTTAATAATGTCCACTTTTTAGTTTTGGATTTAGTGCGACAGTTCTAGTGGAATTATTTCGACATTTTTAATTTTGTGAAGAAGAGAAAGAAGTTCATCTGCATGCTCAGGATTAAATGTTGACAAGCATCGAGTCAAACTAGGACCACATAATTTTGCAATACATTTTCATAAACTATAATTCATTTTAACAATGTCCACTTTTTAGTTCTGGATTTACTGCAACAGTTCTAGTCGCTTTATTTAGACATTTTCAATTTTGTGAAAAGGAGAAAGAAGTTTGTCTGCATGCTTTAACTAGGGCCAAATAATTTTGTAATGCATTTACATGAAGTACAATTCATTTTAACAATGTCTACTTTTCAGTCTTGGATTTATCGCGATTATGGTCGTCGATTAATTTCGACATTTTCAATTTGTGAAGAACTGATACAAGTTCATCTGCATACTCAGGATTCTACGTCTAACTATGAATTGCAGCATTTTCCAATGCATTTTCATGACCTTCAATTTATTTTAATAATGTTTATTTTTTAGTTTCAGATTTAGTGCGACAGTTCTAGTCGATTTATTTCGACATTTTCAACCTGTGAAGAACTGAAAGAAGTACGTCTGCATACTCAGAATTAAATGTTGACAAGCATCGAGTCAAACTAGGACCACAGAATTTTGCAATACATTTTCATAAACTATAATTCATTTTAACAATATCCACTTTTTAGTTTTGGATTTAGTACAATTGTTCTAGTGGAATTATTTCGACATTTTCAATCTGTGAAGAACTGAAACAAGTTCGTCTGCATACTCAGAATTACTACTACAATTTGGAACTACAATTTATTTTAACAATGTCTACTTTTCAGTCTTGGATTTATCGCGACTGTGGTCATCGATTTATTTCGACATTTTCAATTTTATGAATAATAGAAACAAGTACGTCTACATACTCAGGATTAAATGTTGACGAGCATCGCGTTTAAGTAGGGCTACAGAATTTTGTAATCCAGTTTCATAAACTATAATTTATTTTAACAATGACCTCTTTTTAGTTTTAGAAATATGCCAGTGGTCGTCAGTCTATTTTCGACGTTTTTAATCTGTGAAGAACGAAATGAAGACTGTGTGTGCACTGAGAATTGAAATGAAGTTTCTCTTTTCATTTTTGCATTTATTGTGGCAGTGTCAGTGTGCTTTCGACGTTTTTAATCTGTGAAGAATAGAAAGAAGTTCGTCAGTATGCTGAGAATAAAATATTGACAACTGTCGCGTCTGAATGATGTCGGAGAGTTCTGCAATGCAATTTTGCAGGATGTGCTCGGTATTATTATCACTTCCTTGTTCATTATTTTCATTTAATCCCAATATCATTTTCATTTTATATATCCATTTATGATTCTACGTCTATAATCGAAATTTAAAATGTGCCTTTTGGAAATCTTGAAAACATTTGGAAGAGGTATAAAAATACTTGAAAATATTATTACATTTTAATAGTACCGAAGATATTCAGAAAGATTGTAGGTCAATAGAAAATTAAAAAATTTGGCCTGCATCTATAATCAACAATTTTAAACGTGCCTGTTGGAAATCTCGAAAACATTTAAAATAGATATCAAAATAATTAGAAATATTAGATTTTTAAAAAATTAAAAAAGCTGATCAAAATGAATAACAGTAATAAATATTTAAAAGAGACATCAAACTAATTAAAAATATTGTCATACTTTATTAGTACCATAGAATTTTAGAAAGGTTATAGGTCAACAGAAAATTAAAAGAGGTGGACAAAATTAATAAAAGTAATAAATATTTAGAAGAGATATCTAACTAATTAAAAATATTGTTATATTTCAGTATTTAGTACCACAGAAACTTAGTGAAAATTAATAACAGTAATAAATATATAAATAAATAGAAGAGGCGTCCAAATAATGAAAAATATTTTTTAATATGAATAATACTGAAGTAATTTCGACAAATTTAGAGTAGGCCCAATTTCAGAAATGTAATTCGTTTGTGAAGGCAGTACGAATACTTTCTCCACCGACTGTATGTCTAGAGCGTGTACCACGATGCCATTCATATGCTTCTTTGCGAAGTGGGCAACGATTACGCAGCTTCGTGGTACCTCGACCGCCATCTTTCTCGGTCGAATGGCCGTGAACCTTAGCAGGAGTCACCTTGGCGTGGTAATTAGGCAAGATCGATCGCCCGCCGCCAGCTCGAAAATTTAATCCCGGCGAGTTGATCAACGCCCCAGCCACCGTTAAAAGAACTTACTAATTATACCGCTCCTAAACCCTGCTCCCCCGAAACGAGGAAAAATGAAGATTTAGGGCGGACAGGGGAGGCAACAACAAACTAGCTGCAACCCCTACCTAACACGATACGAATTACGCTCTATTTCGAGGAGTGGACAGAGGGTAAGTGTTTCGCGCGATTGAAATTCCGGGCTCGTTCGGTCAGTTGTTTCTGCAATCTGTTTCTCGTCGTATTCGCAAGGTCTCGAGAAAGTAAGAGTTATTAACACTTCGCATTGTGAAAGTAAACAGCAGCGCGAGCGTCGCATGACCTGATACTTATACTACTGCTCATCGATGGAGCGTAAACATCCACTGTCAATGAGCACGTACAAAATTATATGTAAACACTGATTGGTTTCTTACTTTGCCGCTAACCCTGCACTGGTGGGGCGAGAACAACAGCGAAATGTCTTCAAGACAGTACGTCTCAGGTACCATCCCAAGAGTGGTCGAGCGCTCGCTAATATCTGGCGATCACATCTGGAGGTTTATGATACGTCAATTGCTATTGAGTGCAAAAGTCGAAGAGGTGCATGCATTTACAAAGGACAACACTAATAAATCAACATTTCGAGCTCTAGCAAAAATAGCGGAACACAAGCGTCCGCACCATAAACCTATTCATTCATTTAAAATTATTTTTAAGGCGCTATTCTTGTCTTAACAGCCAATTCTTTTCTAACTCTGGCTACAAGTAGCTGGACGCATAGACAGAATGTATACCAAATTTCAGTTCGATCGGGATCGAATTGCGGTCGAGGCGCTACTGTGAAATTTTCAGGATTCAAAAAATCGCGAAAGTGGACAAAATGGGGTTAATACTGTGAAGGTTCTTGAAGCCCCCTGAAATGCTAGCCTTGCGGTGAGGCGCACGTTTAAAGAGGAAGCTTTGGGGAAGATTTTAGCGTTTGAGCCATGTCGACGGCGCTAATAGTCTGGACAGGGTACGCCTGCAAAGATTAGCTAATTTTTAAGGGACGTACCTAAAAGGGGCAAAAATTGAAAAAATATTTTGAGTCATCGTTTCTTTTGTAATTTTGTTTACAGTTAGCTAGACGCCTAAGTAGTGTGTATGCCAATTTCCAGGTCGATAGGGATCGAATTACGGCCGATGCCTGTGGTCAGGTACAGACCGGCAACACTCGAAGTGGAACTCCCGAGGGGGGTATTGAAAATAGGCCCAAAAAATTTAAAAACATCGCAGACCTGCAATTCGCTGCACAACAGCAGTCACAAATAAATTTGTCAAAAAAAGAACGACAAATTTTTCCTGAACGCCCGATACAATAAAGTTTGTCGAAAACCAAAATTCCAGTACGACGATGCGCAATCTGGCCAGCGTTACCCGCCGTTCGCAGCTGTAACGGTTCCCCGGAATCGTGCTGGAGAAACGCGGAGTGAAAAACGGAGCCAGATGAGCCAATAAAAAAAAGAAGGAGCAGGCCTTATCTGCCGGCCAATACGTTTCCAGCATTGTTTCAGCTTGCGTTGAAGGCGAAAGGGGTTTGATAACGCCGGCGGTATTTGCGCTGGAGCTAACGCGAGCGCGCGCGAGCGCTCTCGCAGTTTTAACGAGCGAACTTTTCGCGAATAAATTCTGCAAATCAGCGTGCTGTAGTTTCTGAGAAAGAGTCGAGCCGTTTGCTACGTGTTCGCGCGTTGCGTATCTGTTGGAAGTTAGAGCCGCGGTATCGTTGCTCTTCCTTTAATCTGCGTGAATAAAATCCCTTAATCGCGATTGGAAAGGGCAATTGCAATTGAAGCAACGTTCGCTTCACAGTCAATTCTCGGTCGCGCATTTCGTATTTCGCGATTTTAAACGTTTTTTAAATACGCGCGCGACTGTCTTGCGGGGTGGAAAATGTTCGAGCCGTTACCGATTGAGAAACCGTTTGTTTTACAATCAATTTTTAATTATAATTTTTCTAGATCGTTTTTAAATATTTTTCGATACGCGTGTTTCTAATTTATTCGGTGGAAAAAGATCGAGTGATTATTTTTTCGAAAGATTTTATTCGAGGGATTATTTAACCCCTTATTAGGGATTACTTATTTGGATGGCGATTTACCCTTGCCTGTACTTGCAAAATTGAAATAAATTCCAACTGAACTGCAGTAGACACCATCCATCTTTCTTATTTTGTTTAATAGGTTGGAAGTGATATAACAGAACTTGCAAACTCGTTTAACATCCCCACTGCATTTAATTACACACTCGCGTTCCCCATAAATGCATAAAACCTGCTGTTCATTTACGACCGAAAATATTCAAATTTCTGCAACTTTTCGAAAAGAAGTCTCTCAGAATTCTACCTGTGCTCATTCGAAAGGGGAAAGTGTCTACTTTCACGTGCATCGACTACGATTTTTCTCAATGCTCTCTATAAACACCCACACGAGGCGCAATCTCATCTACGAAGTCTATTCATCCATTAATAATTCTAATGTAAAATAAATAAATAAAACCACAGAAGAAAATCGCAGATCAATTTCTAAGACACAGTTACAAAGCAGAGACTTCTTTTTACCACCTCGCTTTAACTTCAACCGGAGAAAAAATTATTTAAGCTCCCTACGATCGGTCGAAGTCGTAAAATATCGTGAAACTTCAAAGTAATTCGAAAGTTTGTCGGATTTCTAAAATTTCTAAAAGGATTTCTAAATGATGAAAGTTTCTATTGCGTCGCCGTGCTGCAGGCAATCACTTCGAATGAGAAAGGCCGCGTAAGAAACGCTCGCAACCGAAATACCACGGAAAACACACGAGCTCTAATTGCTCCGGCGGGCGAGGCATCGAGGTCCGTTTGTTCGGTGAAAAAGAACGTGAACGGATGGTCGAGTTCTTGCGCAGGTGAAACTGAACTCACGGCAATGGCTGAATGGCAAAGTAATCACCATAAAACAATAGACACCTCGGTGTTCCGATTTTTTTCCATTTTCCTGTAAACCGTGAATCAAGCCGAAAGGCTTCTCCATGAAACATTGCGCCCTCTTGCACGCTCCGTGGAGTTGCTATCATGGGCTCGGAGCCGCCGTCGCGCCATTTCGCTGCCATACTTTCTCGACAGCATGACCCACATAGAAAACCCCCGGCAAAAGTGACGCGAGCGGTTTGGCCGCACGCTCGAAACGCTTTCGTTTCCGTTCCGGCGTCGCATCGTCCCCTTTGACGACCGTCCTGGAACTCGGCAATTCATGGAAATATGTTTTACAAAACTTGAAAAACTAAAAACAAGTCCGGATCTAACCGGCACGAACATTTGCATACCACAGGGAATTATTTCTGCGACGTTTATTCCGAATTGACGCTGCCGCACAGGCCGGTGACGTCGGACTAGATGTTTCATAGAAACGCTGCCGGTTTAATTATGCTAAGAGATTCAGGTATAATTGGAATTTTAATTTATGAATCGCGCTTCAATATTTACCGCCTCCGGAATCCACCGCCGGGGGCCGAACGGTCCGAAGAAATATTTTCGAGGATACGTTAATTGATAATAATAGTTTCAGTAATTGATAATTGTCTCGTTTGAATAAAATCAACTCTTTGTGTTTTACTTAAATAATATTTTTAATTGTTTTAATCGAACAGAGTTTAATACTTCATCGTTTCATCGTGGAGAATTTATTTTCATAGAAATTAAATTTTTACAATTCATACATATTTAGGATTATTTTATTGAAATTATACAGTAGCTTTGTATAAGGTTAAAAATTTATTCTCTTAAGAATTAAAGCTTCGTTTAAATTTAACAATTTATTTCCATACGAATCGAAGCCTCATATAAATTGAAAAATTAATTTGTTTCTAAATTAAAGCTTCATACGCATTTAAACATTTATTTTCTTAAGAATTAAAGCTTTCAATAAATTTAAAATTTTGATTCCACAAAAATTAAAGCTTCAGATAAATTTAAAAATGTATTTTCATTTATTATGATTTACATTTATAACCAAGCAATTGTTTTGAGTCCATCAGCTTTGATTTTACGGGGTTAGAGTAAAGTTCTTGCCAGTAGCTTTTTCATGGTAACCCTTCAGAAAGCTTTTTCGGCCAGTGGACAGCCCCATAACGATTCCATGGAGCTTCTTTAACCCCGCATTAATTCGAGGACTCGCGCAACCAGTTTACCCAGCCTTGGTTCCATTCGCCCGATCTCTCCGCCAGGTTTTCATTAAGTTAATGCGGGACAGGCATTGTCGCTAAACGTCGTGTAATTCATTCCTCAAACGATCGCGCGCCCTCACACCCTTCGGAAGACACCGGCCGCGTTAATTACCCTGCTTTCGGCGAGCTGTTCTTTTCGAGAGGGACGAGGGGCTTCGACGAAATCTGCCCTTCCGCGCGGGATTTATTTGCTCCCCGGCTAATGCGAGGACGCGGATGGCTTAAAAACTAATAAGTAACTTCCACAAGGCCCTTCCCTTCTTTTTGTACTTCTTGCGGGGGGAGTTTCAAGGGCGGGACATGGATTTTTAGCGCCCCTGAACTTCCTCTCGAGAGAAAACTTGGAAACTGTGACTCGCAAGTGCGTAGCTTCGAAGCAATTTTTTAAATTGTTTTTCATGATTCTATAAAATTTTATTTGTGGCTATTTTATAGTGCATGCATCGAAGTAAATTCTGGTAAAATTTTATCGAGGAATATCAATGTTTGTGAAGACAGTGGAGCATAGTGCAGAGGGTTCTAAAAAATAGACAAGTGAATATTTGATTTATTATTGGAGACCTCGAATTAAAAAGTCAAATTGGTTTTTTAAAATATAATTTAATAGGTGGAGCTGAGTGTCAGTGAAATTTTCCATTTGAAATTATAACCATACTGCTATTTTTCAACGAAACGAACAAATTCCTAACACCCCCACCCCTCCCAGTTTATTTATACAAATCGTCTACGAGAGATTTGTAAACCAAACCGCGTCCAAGTCAACTAAAAAATTGAAATTCTTCTAATTTTGCAAAAAGACGATCGATTATCTCACAGTGATTACTAAACTTTAATAAATAATCGAAATTACAAAAATATCGCTTCGCTGTCACACAGATAATATTAAACGAGTGCTCCGCCAATGCGCTAGAAAAGAAGAAAACAATTTCTTTCCCAGAAAACAGCGAAATTCGTCGCAAAATGAATCTCAGAAAAAGGTGCGTCATCTAAACTCCCCGTCAAAAAATCAAAATGAAAATTTCCATAGAACTCGAGCTAAAAAATCTGAGATACGTTAGTTTGACAGTTGTGCAGCGTTCTGTCCCGACATGGAGAAATTACGATTCTTCTTTCGGGGACGCGTTTGACGCCTGTGTTTCTCTGTATTAAATGTTTTCGGGCTTCTCGGAAGACCAGAGTCTTTGCCAGAGACTACAGGCCAATTAATCTGGCAGATCCACCTCTGACATTCTTTTTCTATTCCCCTTTTTTTGGCCGCGTTGCTCCGCCGGCGTCGCGCACAGTGTTTCCAACGTCGACGACGTTGACCAAATTTCGGTTGAACGTGTTCTACTCGCCGTGTGGATGAGAAAAGTTTCACGGGCACCAACCTCTTCCTCCCCCCCATGACCATGAAGCCCCTTTCCAAGTTATTCGCAACAAAGTTCCGCAAGAATGTCTGGCGAGTTCATAAATTGTTCGAAGACATTCTGCGGTGGATACGGGGCCCCAAGTTTAAAGTGCCTTCGGGGCGATTATGTTCGCTAATAGATCAGCCGCGCCCTAGATTTTTCGTCCAGCGACGTGTCATAAATTGTTTATTATGCGAGCTTCTTCGATAACAGGTTTGTTATCCGTTGTGCTAGTCGAGTCGAAAATGGCGGGTCTTGTTTCTTCATTTCGCAATTATTGCGATTTTAATGCGTCGAGGAATTATACAATTTATTCGTTTTAAATATTTGTTACTTGAAAAATTGCTGGAATACTCGTGTCGATATATTCTTGTTATTTTTATAATGTACGATAATATTCATCAAGAATTATCCAGTACATTTATTATTTTTAAAAAGGTTGGAAAGTGTTCTTGAGGAATTATTGAATTTATTTATTTCCTTAAGTATTTGTTCATTAAAAAATTACTGAAAACTTGTGTGGACGTATTCTTGCTATTTTTATAAAGCATTATAATATTCTTAGAGAATTGTTCAATATATTAATGATATTTAAAAGGGCTGAAAAATTGTGTAGACAATTTTGAGGAATTATTGAATTTATTTATTTCCTTAAGTACTTGTTCATTAAAAAATTATGATTCATGACATGATTCCACCAGCAAAATCTTCCCCAGACCTTCCTCTTTAAATATGTTGCTCAATATCGAGGCCAGCATTTCAGGGAAATCCAGGGGGCTTCGTTTTATCAACCCCAATTTTTCCCATTTTCGCGATGGACGCTCCGAAATTTCAAAGTCGTGCCACGACTGCAATTCGATTCCGATCGACCTGAAATTTGGCATACACTCTGACCGTGCGTCTAGAAATGTGTAAGCAAAATTACAAAAGAATCGGAGACCTAAAGATTTTTCGCGATTTTAAGAAGGGGGTTACCTTCAATATTTAGCGATTTCGTGGCAATATTTGGCAAATCTTTGAAGTCGTGCCCCGACCAAACTATTAGAGCTATCGACATGGTTCAAACGCTAAAATTGGTTGAGTATTCATTAGCTTATGAAGTTTCTTCTATTGAAGTTTCACTATCTTATTTATGAAGTTATAAGCTGTGGAGCATTAGCTTTACGAAAAATCGCAACAAAAAAAAATTCATAACGAAGTGATGCACTAAAATTGTTTTACTGCTTTACATTTTCAGTCATGTTTGTTAAAACTGCATAAAATTCGTAAAAAATAGTAAAATACGTATGCAGATTGATGCAGCATATAAACGATCAGATTGAAAATTAAATTTTTAACTAATCGTTCATGAAAACAATTCTTCTGGTATATAATGAAAGGATTACATAAATTGATCGTGTGGCAATTGGTTGCTAAATTAACAGAAAAAAATATATTGTTTTCCCAACAAGACCAACGAAAATACAAATTGCATTCGCTTCATACTTATTGCATAATTACTAAACTGCGCCGCTTCGTGCAATTACAGCGTGTAACGATCTTGACAAATTACAGCAGTACTAACCTTTTTACTTCGCTTTTAATTAGTCGAAATTACTCACGATCAAATTTTAATTAGTATCAGCTTCCCGACAGTAGTCTGTACACGCGTAAAGTTGCGCAAATTGCACCGGTCTAATTATAACTGCAGTTCTGTGCTCTTCCGCGGATAGACTCGGCAAAAAACTGCAGAACAATGTTTTCTACTTTGTTCCCTGGCAAAGTACTCTGCCAATGGTCACCGTCGCCGATGTCTAGCACCGTCGAAGAATTTAATCCAATTAATAAACTAATTCAATCGATCCCAAATGAATCGTCAACAATGTGGACAATATTCATTCGTTCGCGGATACACAGTTTGCCAATTTCGGTGCATGCTAAAAACATTTCCCGTGTCGCGTGTCACATTTACAAACAATTTTTCTGTTCCATCGAACCCTTACCAATCTACAGGCATTAATTTTTTCGTGTCACCGAGTATATTTCTGTTTGATACTTTTCGGTGGACTCATCTCCCATAATAAATCGATAACGTTAATAAAAATAATGGACGCGTGTCCTACTTTACGATCTTTGAAAATATTTTTTAAAACTTCAGATACTTTCTTTAAATATACTCTGAATCCATTTTCAGCTGGTGCTTTTATTAGACTAATTCCCTGCAATAAATAAACTGTAATAATAAGTGTAACATAATCCTCGCAGCCAGTGTACAGACGGACATGGGAGCAGGGTTGGCTAATTGCTGGGAATGTGTCTTCTCCCGGTCACAAAGCTCGCTCGCGGTCGACAAAATGGCTCGACAAAGTTAATCCCTCCACCGAGCCACCCCTTGCTCCTTTCTTTCAACCCCTGTTACCCCGCGGACTAGCCACCCGTTCGCGAGATCTCATAAATTCGGCGAGGCTCTCGATCCGCTCTAAGATTTAGCCGGAAAAGAGGAATGGCGACCGGAGGGGGTAGCGGAGATTTTCCTTCACCCTCGTTACGCCACCCCAGCCTGCTTCTTCCACCCCCATTCCTCACCAAGCTGGATTATCCAGCAGAATTAACTTTCATCTTGGAAAACTCTGGCCCTGCAGCTCTTCGAAAATCCGCTCCCCTTCCACCGCAGGCCACCCTCTTTTCGCTAATTCTGAAAAATCTCGACTTTCCCGATTCCTTGTGGCCCGTCGTTGCAACGGTGCTTACAGGTTCCCATTGATCTACGGGGAGAAATGGGGAATCGAGCGTGCGAGGTTGATAAACGGGTCTTCGCCTTCACCGTGGCCGCTAGAAGTACGTGAAAACTGCGAATACTTAAATTGTTATACCAGATATCGATGCATGAAACCGGAATTTTTCTATAGAAAATTATACAAAATATTTTATTCACAGTAATCAATATAGAATAAACGATTTATACTTTCTATACTGCTGCATTCTACTTCAACGTTCAAATACTTCTTCCAAAAGACTAAAATTAGATTTCTTCTAAGAGAAAGGTACGTTATTTATATTTATCAGACTTTCTGTACAATCTTTATCGCTAAAAATATTACAGAAGAAAACGAACAATTTATACTTTCTATACTGTTGCATTTAGTTCATTGCTTATTCCTTTGCACTCCAAGAAATTTTAATTCCTAACTCGAGACATTTTTCTGTCCTCCAATAATTCCATTGTATTTGGTCGTTTTCTTTCGTGCATATCAAATTTGTTACTATTAATTGTACAAGCAACAGTTCAATTTTTACTAGCTTGTTAAATACAAACATTGCAATGTAAAAATTGTTTTGAATAATATTGTGCCAATTTTTAATGTCCCCTCATATCAATATTAGTTAAATATTGTTAAGTTAAGGTTAAATATCAATTGCAACAGAATGAAATTTGATTTCTTCTAATAGAGAAGGCAGAATATTTATATTTGTTAGACTTTGTTTAAAATCTTCATTGCTAGAAATGTTACAGAAGAAAACACACAATATATACTTTTTATACAGTTGCATCCTACTTACACGTTTAAAT
>CM052097.1:20361453-20372267 GCA_028453745.1 Agapostemon virescens | reverse complement strand
ATGCCAAGCTTTAATTTGTTTATTATTTGCAGCTTTCATTACAATGTATGATTGTCCAAAACCTATGAAGACAATTTCACAGCCTCAATAGTTGCTAAATAAAAAATCTGAAAAGGGTTATTTAACCCACTATAATAATTTTAATTTTATCACTAGAATTACCGAGTAATAAATCCGGCCGATGTATATTGCTTTGTAATAATGACAAAATTGCATCCATTTTTATCATGTCTGTTTCAATGAGTAAAATTCATTCGAAACTTTCTGCTGGAAATATTTTTATAGCTTCGGTAATTGTAAACGAAAAAATCCGAAACCAATTTCTGGAGTGGAGTGACAATATTTTAAAATTCTTCTGCTTTCAGTGTTTCAAATCTCCGTTGCGATAGCGTTAGTCTTAATTATTTCTATCCGGTGTTTAATTTCCGTCAGGCGCGAATAAAATCTGATTTTTCCGGGATCTGCGGAATACGCAGATCAAAGAATGCGTCCTGCGGGAACAGAAGAAACCTAATTAATACGTCGCAACGAATTTCGCGCCTGGGAAACGTCCCGAGGAACACGCAAAATCCGAACTTTCTTCCGTCGACCCACTTAACGATTTTACGTCGACGACTGACGAGGAAGAGCCGGTGCCCGAAAGAGAATAGGTGCTCAAACTGACCGATTCGTTCACCCCGCAATACATCAAGCAAAGTTCGCGATTTCGCCGAATTCGCTTGAAAAATCGTCTGCGGCAGCCGACGGGAAACAGACGTGAAGTGACCTCCGCGAACTGAAATTTGTCACTGTAAATCATTTTCCATCCCCCCTCTCCCACCCTCTGACTCGCGTAGAATATTCGCAAATTGTTCATAAATTATTCGCAGGATGTTCGCGCGTTTTAACAAGTTGGCAGTAAGAAGCGTCGGAAACGAGAATTTTTACGTGGTCTATAAAAATATCGAGCTGCTGAATTCGTTGAAATTTTTGCGCGATTATTAGTCATGCTTTTGCAAATTTTTATAATCGCAAAAATAATTCATAATTGCCAAGTAAAGAACGCGAAATCCGTTATCGATCACTAACCAGTGAATTGTTATAATTATTAGACAGATATTTATTATTTGTTATGCAGATATTTACCGACAACAATAATTATTTGCATCGATCGCGATAAACAACATTGTAAATACAATATTATGTTATAATTATAAATACAAATATCTCTGAAACAAATGGCTTTTCGATACCGCCCTGTGTTTGCCAAATGAACCATTGGGTTCAAGGCATTATTAAATAAATAACTGTGTTTACAGTTTTCTTGCTGAATTATTTGATCCGATTGGAAACATCAATTTGACCTCCGCGTGACCTTTACACGTCCATCTATTTTCGTGTAATTCTATCTTCACAAACAACCAGCACTTTGCAGCCTTTTCTCGGGTAACAAATACTTGAGGAGATAATTGTGTTCGTAGATTAAAACGGGACATCCTGTATGCGAAATGTCACTGATACGTTGAATTCTTTAGAGAAAATTTCCTCCCCGGCTTAGTTACGGGATTATCTGATTAAAATGAAGAAAATTTAGGGATTCGACTAAATGGAGAAGACAAAATGGCGGCGAAGGCGGAATAAATCTCGTAGAGTTCGAAGAAATTCGATAAAGATGTTCCTGAGGTGAATTCGAGCAACATTTTCCTTTGCCGATTTCCGATCCGACGCTGTGTTCTCGAGTTATCGACGATAAACGTGAAGAGCGACCTAAAGCAGCCGCCATTTTTCCCGAGAGCTGACGTCACGCTGCAATGTGCCCGCCCCGACCGCGCTGCGATTGGTCCGTGATTTTTGTTGATAACTCGAAAACGAAGAATCGAATCGCGAATCTGCAAAGGGAAAAGTTTCTTAGAATAACGTCAGCTGTCGCCCATTTTAAGGAACTCATTTTTGGATCGCCCTGTATATATATATATATATATAGAGAGAGAGAGAGAGAGAGAGAGAGAGGGGAGGGAGGAAAGAAGAGAAGGAATGAAAGGGAACCGATATTTCGCGCGAACGGTAAATACAATTTTTACGGGTGCGCCAGCGGCACCGGGCGCCATAAGTTCCATGGCTTTTTATTTTTTCTTTGCAGGCCGGTTCCGGGCAATCCCACCAACGTTTAATATGGGAATAAAACGGTGTTTACGAGGAAAAGCGCGATTCGAAGATTGCTGGCTGCGCGCGGAATTACCGCGTGTTTTGCGGCCGAAGCTTTGTTTCTTCTTCTTCTCGGTCTGGGCTTGCTAATCGAGATTTAGAGGGCGGAAATAATTCCGGGGATGAATGCGATCTCGATCTATGGTCTGCGATTTCTGTTGAAAGTAACGGCGAGCCTGTATTTTGTTTAACGCTGAGATTGCAGAGTATGCTTGTGATGAATATTCTTGCCTCATTATTTAATCGATGGATATCAATTTAAAATATATTGTTGCTATTTTAAATAATTCTGAGGATGATTGCGATAACGTTCTACGGTTTGCGATTTCTATTAGGAGAAACGGTGAACCTGTAGTTTGTTTAATATTGATATTGCAGAGTAATAAATGTGATGAATATTCTTGCCTCATTGTTTAATTCATAGAGATCGATTTAAAATATATTGTTGCATTTCTAAATAATTCTGGGGATGATTGCGATAACGTTCTATGGTCTGCCATTTCTATTAGGAGAAATGGCGAATCTGTATTTTGTTTAACACAATGTACGTTTAAAGGATGCACTTTGTATTTGTTGAGAAAATTATTCATAGTGTTCTGAATAAAATGAAGACAGAACATAGTGCATTCTAATTTATGGAAGCCTCCTGTGATGCAATAAAATGTAATTTCACGACATTACCAAATCTACAGTTTAATTCAGTATCAATATTCCAAAACTTGGATACTAATGCAGTTAAATTAATAACAAATTGATATGTCAATATATCGAAGCTTCTTGTGGTGCAATAAATTCTAACTTCAAAACAGTACCAAATTCATATTCCGAATCACTATAAAAATTCCTAGCCCTAGCCCTAGAACTTAATGCAATGAAAACACCAACAAATTAATATTTCAACTCACTGATACTGATAATTTAAATTACTATAATACTATCTACGTATGTTGCTTTATGAGTATCCCAAAACTTAGCACCTGATGCAATTGAAAATCTCAACAAATTAATAATCCCTTAATATTATCAATAACAATGTCGCGAAAGGGTGCACATATTCAGCAATATTAATATTCCTTAATCCCGATCCTGACACTGTTAAAAATCCGAAAAAATTAATAACCAACTAGCGCTACCAATTTTGCAAGAGGGTAAATGTTATCAAGGTGCATTTTAGAACGGTGCAAGAGGGTGCACATATCCAGCAATATTAATATTCCTTAATCCCGATCCTGACAATGTCAAATATCCCTAAAAATTAATAACCGACTAATGCTACCAATTTAGCAAGAGGGTAAATATTATCAAGGTGCATTTTGGAACGGTGCAAGAGGGTGCACATATTCAGCAATATTCATATTCCTTAATCCCGATCCTGACAATGTCAAAAATCTCAAAAAATTAATAACCGACTAGTGCTACCAATTTTTCAAGAGGGTAAATGTTATCAGGGTGCATTTTAGAACGGTTCAAGAGGGTGCACAGGTTCAGCAATATTAATATTCCTTAATTCCGCTCCCGACGCAGTAAAAAATCCCAATAAATTAATAACCTATCCTATAATAATCCTATCTATTTGTCAAGAAGGAACATGTTATCAAGCTGCACTTTGGAACGGTGCAAGAGGGTGCACATATCCACCAATATTAATATTCCTTAATTCCGATCCTGACACTGTCAAAAATCCCAAAAAATTAATAACCGACTAGCGCTACCAATTTTGCAAGGGGGTACGCGTTATCAAGGTGCATTTAGAACGGTGCAAGAGGGCCCAACAAGAAACAGTGCGAGGGTAGAAACGATTTGCCATAATCCTTCGTAAACAGTCTTACCAAAAAATTGCGAAAGGACTACGTTCTCCAGGACTCGGTTCCGGGTCCCGTATTCACCGGGATCATTCTTGCGAAACTCGAGCGTCCATCGGACAGGACTTCGCGGCGATAAAGCTCAATCGAAAGCTGCAAGGGTTGGTTCCTTGAATTCTTACCCAGGTGTAGCGAGCCTACGTCCGTCTAGGATTGCGAGTCACGGGACACTGAGCTTACAAGACACATCCAGGCCAGCGGCGCTTGTAAGCTCGCGGCTCCTAAGCTCGACTTCCAACGTCCAACCCCCTACCATCGACACCCACCCCTTTCCCGCACACATGCACAAACACACACATAATATTTTCCACGTTCCCTGATTACCATCCGCGAAATTAACCGCCAATTAACCACCACTAGGATTCTATCGCGAGCACTCCTGGTCCAGGAAGTTCCACCACCCTAATGCAGCTACTTGTCAATTAACCCTTTCCATTTTTGTTCCCCATAATTCCCCATCATTTTAAGTAGTTTGTTCAATCAATTTTTTGAAATTCTATTTGGAGATTATGTTTGAGATATTGAGTACACGTTCCTAATAATTTTTTATTATTTTGTTTGAATTGTTTAAAATGTACTTCAAGCAGCAGTTGCTTTTTTGCTACTGGTTTTAAACAATTTTTTGAAGTAGTTATGTTGGAGACTGTTAAGTATATGTTCCCCCACAGTTATTATTTTTAACAGATTATTTACAATGCATTTGAAGAGGCAATTGTTTAATTGATATTCGTTTTCAACAATTTTAAAAAAATTCCTTTTTTAATTGTATTAAAAATTAAAATTGTGGAATTAAAGATTCCATAATTATTTTAATCCATATTATTTAAAATTGTTAAGTTTACGTTTCCTACAATTCCTTGTAATTGCAAATGTTTTATTTAAAATGTACTTGTCGAAGCAATTATTTGACTATTAATTTCAAACAAATTTTAAACCGACTGTGTTGGACGTAGTTAAATATATCTTTAATGCTTGTGTAAGTAGAAGAAAATTAATATTGTAGGTTATGGTACATATTGAAACCGGCAATCTAAAATTGGCAGTGGCGGGCATGTTTCTGGTATGATAATAGACACGTTGTAAAAGTTGAAATCATAATTTACATTCTTTAAGAAGTTCATCTTGTTCAACCTTTCCTTGCCAGTACGAGGAGTGTCTCACGCAACACTTGAACTTTTACAAACTTATAGAATGCAGAGGAATTTAATAATACAAAAACTGTGTGTGCAATGCTGTAGAATTACGTTTCAGAATCGCCATTCGAACGCAAAGATTAATAAGATTTTTACCTCTTGCTGTATTATAAGGAGTCTTTATAAGGAGTATTATAATCAATGAAGTAAATGTAGCAGTTTAGAAAATATAAATTGTTTTTTCTCTTCCGTAACAGTTTTAGCAATGAAGATTTTAAACAAAGTCTAACAAATACAAATATTGTGCCTTCCCTTTCAGAAGAAATCAAACTTCATTCTGTCGCAATCGTTGTTTAATCAGTGAAATAAATGTAGCAGTTTAGAAAATATAAATTGCTTTTCCTCTTCTGTAACAGTTTTAACAATGAAGATTTTCAATTATTATTCTTTTTCCCTTTTAGAAGAAATGAAAATTTATTTTTTTCGTAGAAGTATTTAAAGATTGAAGTAGATGTAGCAATATAAAAGATACAAATTGTCTTTCCTCTTCTGTAACATTTTTAGCGATGAATATATTATAACAACTTTATGACAAAGGGGTTAACACTAGAACTATCAAACCATTCATTTTGACTGGTCTCTAGTTTCTTCTTTCGCAATTATTTAAATTACAAAAATGTTTCCATCATAAATTTTTGGATGTAGTTCTTTAATGACGTACACGTTATAATAAAAATTGTATTATTCAAAGCAATAATTATTATTACAAAGCAAAGTATATCATTGGATTTATTTTTCCATAGATCTAGTATTAAGACGATTTCCAACATGTGAACGACATAACATAATTTCGAAGTTAGTCTACAGCTCCCGCTATTCAGTTTCCTCGATTCTTCGCCAGATTCTTCGGATAAAATCGAAAGTCAGCAAACAACAATCGTCGCAAATGAAGCGGGGCAATCGGCTAACATCCCCGATCAGTGTCAGGGGGTTAATCTTTGCGGGCCGAGGCTGCAACCACAAAGAAACATGAACGAATCGTTCAGAAGCCCCACCGAAACGATCACAGCCGTTCCACTCGTTCCTGGAGGGTAAATTCGGGAGAGGAGGGAGAAAAAAGTGTAACGAAGGAAACGATAAACTTATCGTCGTTGTAACACCAGTCCAGGGGTTTCCCGAAGCCCTGGAGAATAGGCTGCCATCGGAATGCGAGCTAAATTTCGAACCGAACATAACTAGCGATGGGTATTCTACTCCTTGCTTCGCGAGTTCTCAAACAAGTAAATGCCACGAGCTATCGAATCAATTCGATATTTAGTCGAAATCAAACGTTCTTCAAACTTTGGAAAATCTTGAAAATCTTCATGTTTCGAAGCTGTGCATTTTTGAAAATTTTGAATGCATTAATACTTTTAATACTACGTTATAGTTTTGCAAAAATACAAGTTCCGAATGTCTGCCAAGCTTAGAAAATGTCGGAAATCTTGAACGACTTTTAATAAAATTTATATTTGTTAAAGTTTGTTAAAAAATTAAAACGAATCTGACTCATAGTATGACATTGGATAAAATTAGAATATATTTAAAATATTGTTTGCAAACCACAAAATATTTTACCATCGAAAAAATGCACATAATTGCAACAATCCCTTGCCATTTCATGTTCTTCAACTTTAGGGGAAAATTTATATTTTTGACGCAGCTAGATTTATTTCAACCCTTCAATATTGCTTGCAATGAATAAAACTTAATTTCGTCAAAAAGGAAAGCCATAAAATTCATATTTGTTAAATTCTGTTAAAAAATTAAAATGAGCCTGATTCATAGTATGCCAATGTACAAAATTAGAATACATTTAAAATATTGTTTGCAAACAACGAAACACTTTACCGTAGCAAAATTGCATAAAATCGCATCAAGGGACAGGAAATTCTTTAAAAGTAGAATGCACGTGGAATATCATTTGCAGCTAAGCGAGCTCATGCGACGAGTCGTAAAATATTGAACCGAAGTAAATTCGAAGTGTTTGAAGCTGCTGTCATTGCAGGCGACCCGACACACACGTACGCGTACAAAGCGAAATCGAAACGATTCGAAGCCTGCCGTGCGAAATCGAGTGTTCGGAATCGAAAGCCGATCGACAGCACGAACGGGACGAGCGAACTTGAAGCACGATCTGTCTGAAAACGATAGTGTAAAATTGGCCTGATAGCCGGACCTTGACCGAGAGAGGGATACCTTGATCGCACCGATTGGTGTGGAAACACGTCGATGCCTATGCGGCCGCGTCCGTGAAAGACGAATGTCGAGTTTCCCACAGTTATCAATCCGGACGCGTTATCGGCCGGCTAATGCTTCCTCATCTATGTTCCGAAGGGATCGAACAGAGACTTACGTGTACGCCTAGTTTTACTCGTGTACGACACGCCGGAAAGCTTCCGCTTTGACCGATTTTCCGAAAACTGTTCTCTGAATCGAGCTCTGTTCGACAAACTACGAAATTCACGATCTTTTCTGTACGAGAGAGAGGGAGTGAGAGGCGCTACTAAATTTATCTATGGAAACTCGTTCCTTCGAATCGATCCTCCAATATTTTCTTAACACCCTGCTTACATTGCCGATATTAGAAATTGTTTGTACCCGACCAGTCGAGACGCCAGTGAAAAGTGCAATGCCATTTTACTAAACGGTCTTTAAGTAATTAAACATGTGTGTATTTTAGAAATGACTGAAAATGTATGTGTTGTATGAGAAACTAGATTCAGTTGCGTGTGTACATTGTAAAAAATGCAAATCCATATTATGAAACAGTTTTTATGTAATTAAGCTTGTTTGTATTTTATAAATTACTGAAGATGCAATTGTAAGCGAAACTGTATTAAAATTGTGCGTGTACATTGTAAAATGTGCAGATCCGTTTTATGAAACGGTTTTACAGAATTAAACATGTTTGTATTTTATAAATTGTTGAACATGCAATTGTTGTAAGCGAAACTATATTAAAATTGTACATGTACACAGTAAAATGTGCAGATCCGTTTTATGAAACGATTTTACAGAATTAAACATGTGTGTATTTTAGAAACGACTGAAAATGTAGGTGTTTTATGCGAAACTAGATTCAATTGTGTGCCTACATCGTAAAAAATACAAATCCATTTTACAAAACAGTTTTTATGTAATTAAGCTTGTTTGTATTTTATAAATTACTGAAGATGCAATTGTAAGCGAAACTACATTAAAATTGTGCGTGTACATTGTAAAATGTGCAGATCCATTTTATGAAACAGTTTCACAGAATTAAGTATGTCTGTATTTTAGAAATTGCAGAAGATTCGAATGCTGTAATACGAAACCAGATTAAATTGCCTGCATATAATGTAAAAATTGCAAATTCATTTTACAAAGCAGTCTTCACACAATTAAACTAGCATTTTATAAATTGCTGAAAATGCAAATATTGTATGCGAAATTAACTTCAATCGACGAGTGGATATTATAAATAGAATTCTTTATAATATAAATGTTCCAAGTTAAAAGAATCGTATTAATTTTACAATTAGAATTGCCACGATTGAAAAGTTATGTTTGTTTGAGCATACAATTGTCAGAATATTTTTGTTAGGGGTTACAATTTGCAGAGCACTAAAATTCTTTAGATTTACTTTAATTATGCGAGCAAAGAAATGTTTACTTTCAAATTATTTACTTTTTAAATTTTGGACCTGTTACGATACATAACATTATTATTTCGCATAAATATAACCAGTTTAAAGTGATGGAATATTTTTTAAAATGTAACACTTGTGAAACGGATTGCATGCAAAATTTTTTGGAAATTACCTGACTGAAACGCGACAGTTTTTCTCATTCTTGCGTTCCTCCTCGATCCTGGAGAATAGTCCTTCGCAGAGCCTCGGAATCAGTCCAGGATCCTCCTGCGAAAATTTTGCCCGCAAAAATTAGGGCAACATCGTTTATGTCGATTCTCTTGATACCCAGATACGTGAATTTCTTTTTTAAATTGATCATGCATTTTCCCCGATAAATAGCAATCTGATATCAATTTTTATTTCATCGAATCTCATATTTTCAACTTTATTTTACACTCTCCATAAAAGTGTAAATTTGCACGAACATCGAATCTGCCACTGCTCTAATTCACAATCGCTCGTTCGATAAATAAAAAGCACTTTTATTAAGTTGACCCGAAATAAAATAACCGGTTAATGCATTCGATGCAAATTTAAACTAATTTCGTAAAACAGCAACATGACATGGAGATATTAAAAGGCAAATAAAAGCAAGCTTGGGAAAATTAAAACATTACCGAACAGATCATTTTTTGCACATATCCGCGATGTCTGACAATATTAATAATAAATCAACCGGTGCATTAAACAAATTTTAATGCTAACTTTATATAGTAGCTAATAATAGTATATATTGGCGACGTCGCAATTCCATAAAATTTTCAGCACGTGCACATTTATAACTTTCATTACGGACTGAAAAAAATAAGTAATTTTTCAAAATTGCCATCCACATGTTTTCACGTAACTCGAACCGATCGCAATTTATCAGAAATATATTTCACAGGTCATTTTTAAAATCATTGCCTCTAGTTCTTCGTAGAAAAGTTATATTTCTTGCAAATTCCAGAAATGTTGTTCGGAGTTAACTCGAAAGCCAGCATCAAAACTGCGATGAAATTTTCATCACGGGCTAAAAAATAACTAATTTGTCAAAATTGCCATCCACATGTTTTCACGTAATTCCTACCGATCGCAATTTATCAGAAATACATTTCGCATGTCATTTTGCAAATGTTTCCCGGAGAAAAGTAATCTTTTAAATTTAAAAAAATCGGATTTTACAATAAATGTGGTATGGACATTGTGCTAGCGTGCATTGTCGCATAAAAATGACAAGATTTAATTTATTCTGATTTTGCACGATTTTTATTCCAATAGAAAATTGAATAATTATATCTGTTTAATGGATTTCTATGAAAATAATTTTACAAGTTGAATGAGAATGAGTAGGTTTAATGTTAAATGTATAGTTTAAGTCCTTAGATTGTTGATTAGAATTAATTGTTAAATTCGGAAAATATCAAATACAATACTAGACGATGAAAGAAACATTTTAGGACAACAATGTATCACCAATATAAAAGCCATTGTTGGTCAAAGGTCCAATTTGATGCACAGATTGTCAATTAGAAATAACTGCTACGAATTGCAGCGGGACAAAAATTCAGAAAATGCCAAACACAATGCGAGACGACAAAAGAAACTTTTTAGGTCAACAATCTGTCACAGTTACTACAGACGTTGATAGTCGAGGGTCTAATCTACTACATGCATTATCAATTAGAATTAATTGCAACGAATTGCGACCGGAAAAAAAGTCAAACACATTCTAAATAAAATATTAGATAATTAGAGAACCATTTAGGACAACAATTTATCACATGTACAACAGACATTGCTAGTCTAAAGTCCAATCTACTGCATAGATTGTTAATTAGAATTAATTGCTCATAATTCGACTGAACAAAACTTTATGAAAGTCGAACATAATTCAACAGGATGAAAGAATTGTGCATTTAGGACACAATGTCACAAATATG
>CM052097.1:20351340-20361443 GCA_028453745.1 Agapostemon virescens | reverse complement strand
AGAACCACTGCAATTCAAAAGTACAATCTCCTGCACTGACTGTCAATTAGCACTAGTCAAGAGTCCAACCTACTGCAAAGATTGTCAATCAGCATTAATTGCTAAAAATTCAATCAAAAAGAAAATTATAAAATGTCAAACACAATTCGACACAATGAAAAAATCGTGCATTCAGGACAACATGTCACAAATATAAGAACCACTGCAATTCAAAAGTACAATCTCCTGCACTGACTGTCAATTAGCACTAATTAAGAGTCCAACCTACTGCAAAGATTGTCAATAAGCAATAACTGCTAAAAATTTAATCAAAAAGAAAATTATAAAATGTCAAACACAATTCGACACGATGAAAGAATCGTGCATTCAGGACACAAATACAGGAGCCACTGCTGGTCCAAAGTATAATCAAACACAGAGATTGTCAATTAGAATAAATATCATTGAATTGCGGCGTAATAAAAATTCCAAACAAAATACCAGAATGCAAAATGAACGTCAGGACAGCAATCAAAAATACAAGGACGTCGTTGGTCGAGAATCGAAACGCGGATGGTCAATTAAAATTGATTGCTATTAATTTGCCCGAAGGAAACTTCAGAGAATGCCAAACAAAATAATGGACCTGAGAGAGGAACGCCTTCAATCGACGATCGAATAAAAAGAAAGTCTGTGAACGGTCCGGCGAACGATCAATTACGGGCTCGTGTCACGTGCGGAAAATTATACTTTCCCAATTAAAGGGCAATATAATAGTTAACGATCGGAAGCGCGAGAGGATCCAATCGCAAAAATTCATCTGCGCCGGTGTCCCCTCCAGTGAACGGTAATTCTTTTTCGAGAATTTCCCTCCCGGGGTGGCAAATGGAAACTGTTTTCGCGGGTGCGTCGCTTAATTAAATTGCCCTGCGGCTTTGCATTAGAGGGATGCCGCGCGGGATTTTTAAAAGCGCGGGCAACTCACGCGTCCCAGTTATTCTCGGTTCCAATTACGGAAGAGAACCGTCTGGATCGCCCGGGGCCATTCCGATGACCCATAGATAACGATACCGTGATTCTTTTTGTGTCTTCCTCGCTTCCGAGTTTCACTAGCGTCCCGCTGAAACTGTTTCCGAAACCCCCGTGTCTACATACAACTGACAGAAATTGTTTGGACAGATTTTAACATGAATTCTTACATTAGTCTTTCCCTTGACAAAATTCAAAAATGTATTTTTACATTAATATAGACAACGTTACAAATTCGTTTGTTATTAGCAAACTATAACAATGTTGAAAGACCACTTTCACAACATGACTTGTGGCCTATTCAAGTTTTATTGCGTTAAATAAATTATTTTGAATTTGTGGAATCTTTGAACTTGTTGAATTGACGATCATAATTATAACTTGACAAAATTCAAAAATATATTGTTACAATAATATAGACAACGTAACAAATTCGTTTGTTATTAGCAAACTATAACAAAGTTGAAAGGCCACTTTCAGTATCAGACTGTGGCCTATTCAATTTTTACCACGTTAAATAAATTATTTTTAATTTGTGGAATCTTTGAACTTGTTGAATTGACGATCATAATTATAACTTGACAAAATTCAAAAATATATTGTTACAATAATATAGACAACGTAACAAATTCGTTTGTTATTAGCAAACTATAACAAAGTTGAAAGACCACTTTCAGTATCAAACTGTGGCCTATTCAATTTTTACCGCGTTAAATAAATTATTTTGAATGTGTTGAAATCTTTGAACTTGTTGAATTGACAATTCTAAAGTATCCCTTGACAAAATTCAAAAATGTATTCTTACATTAATATAGACAACGTAACAAATTCGTTCGTTATTATCAAACTATAACAATGTTGAAAGACCACTTTCACAACATGACTTGTGGCCTATTCAAGTTTTATTGCGTTAAATAAATTATTTTTAATTTGTGGAATCTTTGAACTTGTTGAATTGACGATCATAATTATCCCTTGACAAAATTCAAAAATATATTGTTACAATAATATAGACAATGTAACCAATTCGTTTGTTATTATCAAACTATAACAAAGTTGAAAGACCACTTTCAGCATGAATATTGTTGCCTAGTCAACTTTTATTGCGATAAATAAATTATTTTAAATTTGTGGAATCTTTGAACTTGTTGAATTGACGATCATAATTATCCCTTGACAAAATTCAAAAATATATTGTTACAATAATATAGACAACGTAACAAATTCGTTTGTTATTAGCAAACTATAACAAAGTTGAAAGACCACTTTCAGTATCAGACTTGTGGCCTATTCAATTTTTACCGTGTTAAATAAATTATTTTGAATGTGTTGAAATCTTTGAACTTGTTGAATTGACAATTCTAAAGTATCCCTTGACAAAATTCAAAAATGTATTTTTACATTAATATAGACAACGTAACAAATTCGTTCGTTATTATCAAACTATAACAAAGTTGAAAGACCACATTCTTCATGAATATTGTTGCCTAGTCAACTTTTATTGCGATAAATAAATTATTTTAAATTTGTGGAATCTTTGAACTTGTTGAATTGACGATCATAATTATCCCTTGACAAAATTCAAAAATTTATTTTTACATTAATATAGACAACGTAACAAATTCGTTCGTTATTATCAAACTATAACAAAGTTGAAAGACCACATTCAGCATGAATATTGTTGCCTAGTCAACTTTTATTGCGATAAATAAATTATTTTAAATTTGTGGAATCTTTGAACTAGTTGAATTGACGATCCTAAAATATCCCTTGACAAAATTAAAAAATGTATTTTTACATTAATATAGACAACGTAACAAATTTGTTTGTCATTAGCAAACTATAACAAAGTTGAAAGACCACTTTCACAATCTGACTTGTGGCCTATTCAATTTTTATCGCGTTAAATAAATAATATTGAATTTGTGGAATCTATGAACTCTCTAAATTGCTCATAAAAGTATTCTTTGACAAAATTTGGAAATGTATCTTGAGATAACTATATGCAACGTACCAAATTTGTTAGTAATTGACAAACTACAGCAAGATTCAGACAACTACACTCAAAATCATACTTCTCACAATAATGTCATACAAAAATGAATTGATAGAATTGATGAGCAAAGATAAAAGCAGATACCTTAGTGCCCATCATGGTGTAAGTTTTCCCAGAAGCACTCTGTCCATAGGCGACCAGGCAAGAGTTATACCCACACAGAAGAGCCTCTAGGACAGTCTGGCCTAACGATTCATAGATTCTTTCTTGGTCTGCGAATTTTTCGACATCAGGGTTCGACGAGTCGAAACAGTAGTCGAAACCATATCGTTTAGTCCTTTCGCGACTATCCCCTGCCTTGCTGGAAGACACCTTCAGGTTCGTCAACGAGATTTCATTCGAATCTGTGTGAACCACAATGTCTGAACCCGTTCGATTTAGCTCTCTGAAACAAGATAGAACATACAGCCTCTGAAAAATCATCTTTAAACCACCATTAAACTCTTAGGCACTATGCGCCACTATAGTGGCTTTCGCGGATGCCATCTCTCTGAACGTACCATAACTCAATTGTATTATTAATTATTAAAGTAAATTGTTAAAGTCAACATACGTGTATCATATCTTTAAGAAAAATTATAATTTTATTAAAATTATAATAAAAATAACAACCGTGCCTAAGAAGTTAAACAGCCATCTTTATATCTCACAGTAAATCCACTGTAGCAGACCGAACAACCCTTTTCAAACTTTTCATTTAACAATTATTCAATTTTTACAATTACCGCGTACAATTACTAAACAGGAACTGATTCGATGAATTTATTTATTCAGTCATTCGTTGTGTAATAAAAATCTCGCAAGCTGGAAATAACTGGAATATTGTCATTTTTGTGAGACAGTATATACACTAACCAATTTTAATGCTAGCTAGGTTTAGTGTTAACAATGTGTACTCGTAGAATGGCAATCGCTGATCACCGCAAGGCAATGGAGTCCCAAGCCACGAATGGTTTCTCGATATCGTTCCATTTTGCAGCTCGCTGTTGCGATTGCTAATTCGCGACACGAGGAAAGGAAGCCGATAATGGCGAGCTAACTGTATTGTGAAGTGGGCCAACGTGATTCCACAAACAGGTCCAGACATTGTAATACCATTCTAACTTCGTACAATGACGATCACACCTTCTGGTTTCAGTCAGGATTCAAACTTAGTATTATACTTATGCTGTGTAATACTTAACACGTTGTTATTCGATCTTACTATTACTATATTACACATTTCATCTCCTCAATGTTTATTACATTAAATATATTATTTTAATTTTGTGGATTCTTTGAGCTTCCTCGTTAGACGATGAAAGCATTATTTATCAAAATGTTTAAATGTATTTTTAGAATAATATATGCCATGTGCAAAATTTTTTTGCGATTATTGAACTGTGAGAAGGTTGAAAAAGTACTCTCAGTGTTACATATTTCATCTCCTCAATGTTTATTACATTAAATAAATTATTTTAATTTTGTGGAATCCTTAAACTTGCTAGTTGGTCAATGAAAGTAATTTTCCAAATTTTTAAATGTAGTTTTACAGTAATATATGCAATGTGCCAAATTTGTTTGCAACTACGAACTGTGAGAAAGTTGAGAGAGTACTCTCAGTGTCATGTATCTCATCTCCACAATGTTTATCACATTAAATAAATTATTTTAATTATGAGGAATCCTTAAACTTGCTAGTTGGTCAATGAAAGTAATTATCAAAATTTTTAAATGTATTTTTACAGTAATATATGCAATGTGCCAAATTTGTTTGCAACTATCGAACTGCGAGAAGATTAACATTTCGTTAAACAAATCACTTCGATTTAATGAAATCATGGATCTCGCTAGATTGGCGATCAAAGTACTCTCTCCCAATTCTTAAAAAATCTACTGTTACATTAACCTATGCAATATTCCAAATTAGTTTGTACTCGTCAAACTGCAACGAAATTAAAAGAGCACCCTTATCTTTTCAATATTAATTTCATTTAATAAATTACCACGATTTCATCAACTTAAAAATATCAGGAGTCCAAATCGATCCAATACACTCCTACGAAGGTAATTTTACAAACTTCCACAATTACAAAATAAAAATTCTGCCAACAGCCATTCGACCGATCAGAGTCCATCGATAAAGGCGGTCGATATACCTTCGCGGCAGACGGTACGTACCCAAAGAATCGCTGGAAATCAACAGATTTATCAAACGATCCGCAGCGATATAAGCGAGATGGTACGAGAAACCGTGCGGATATTTGCGAACGGATGGGTTCCCGGCGAAGGATACCGGAAGTGATCGGGTCGCGGCGGAAGCGCGGGACTCGCCATAGTCGATCAACGGCACACCAGTTGACCCAGAACGATCCGGGCACGTCCGGCACGTTCGGCACCGGCGAGGTGTTAATTTCGCAAAAACGCGATATACGCGCGGCACGGAATCGCGTCCCGATTAGACCGAATCGGGGCCGATAGGATCACGCGAGGACCTCGGGGTGAAAGCACCGAATCCGGTCGCGTGTGTGCGTCACACACCCTGGGCCACGTAACCGCGTTTCCCGGTGTCTGGTCACGCCAAATGTTGTGCCGGCCGCGACGGAAGGCGACCCGAAAAACCGTTCGACCGTCGCTCGTCAACGGTCGCCGACCGATTCCCTCTAAACTCCCCTGGGAGAAGTTCCAATTTGGTTACAGCGACTCCTTTTTCCGCGGCAGATCAGCCTAAACGCCACACTCGAACTCAAAAGTTCATCTTTGTTCAACGGTTGCCTCTCAGGTACGGTGCGTCGCCATGTTGGCTTCCGCGAATGTCATTTTGCATTATGATGCAACAGTTTAGTGGCTGTTGCCATTTACACCACAATAGATGCACTCCAAGCAATTTTAATTCTGTGACGGATCAGGAACTAGCGAGAAAGTCTCGTTCTACTGTCCCTCTACCGGCGAGAGTAGGAGGTACAGTCGCCACAATTCTAAAATAGAGATATTCTTTTTACCTAGAATAATTAAATTGTACGTGGTTCGTTTTCTTTCGTGCATATAAAATTTATTACTATTATTCGTACGCACAACGCTACAATTTGTACCGATTTCTTAATTGCAAACACAATTATGTAAAAATTGTTCTGAATAATAGTGTGGCAATTTTTAGTGTCGCCTGAGAGGAGCCATTGGAGTGCTAAGGGTTAATAATTATTAAAGTTAAAGTGACCATCGTATCCTTGAGAAAAACTGCCATACAGAAAACAGTGCTGCGCGAAATTCAGCCGTACCTGAGAGGCGAAAGCCTACAGAAAATTAAGAATATTGACGGGAACTCATTATCTTACAACTGACACCATTTAGCTTGCCGATTTCAAAAGTTCGGTAAGCATATCGTACAATACGAACCCCCGTCGTAGCAGGCAGTTTGTTCGAAAAGCCATTTCTTCTGTGACGACTGTACCTCCTGCGCTCACCGACAGAGGGACAATAAAACGAGTTTCTCGCTAGTACTTGAACTGCGTCATGTATATACCGGCCTTAACCCCCTGTCAGTACCCAGAGTCTAAGGCTGGGTCCGCTAGGATCCTTCAGGATACTCCGGAGATCCTTAGGATATTTTATCCCATTTCATCCCTTAGAATATTAAGTACTTTATTTCTTTACGACCAACAAAGAACGTCACAAAAATTTAAGTTCGTCTAAAAATATAATGGCGTAAGAATTACATTTGTTAGACTTTGTTTAAACTTTTCGACACGTGTCTGTCTCGTTGTAGTATGTTAAAGGGTTGAAGAAGAGGACACCCTTCTTTTTAAAACCTGCGAGGAGATCTGAGCCATCGATAAATGGCGATGAAAGTAAATGATAATCGATTTAGATATGGAATTAGGCTGTTTACTTCGAAACGGAGATTGTCGGTGATTATTGAACGTCGTAATAAAGTGACAGTTCGGTGGTGAGCGCGTTTTCTGTGAAGAACTCGCCGAAACTCGTTTAATTTTGTAGCGGGGTCTAGAATCGCTATTTCTCACGTTCAAGCAGCCAGAATTGTTGTTTGTGGGGTTCTAACGAAGCTATAACGACAATGATGTTTGCACGAGTGTTTAGCAAACAATTAGCTGTGTTAGCTAGCCGCCGTGTGCTCCATGAATGAATAGGAATATCAATTTCATCCGTCACCGATACCTCGTTCCCGCGTTCGCTGTTGCAATTTTCATCGAGACCGTCACATCCACGTTGTTCGTTTGCTTATAGAGTGTGTATTAGCCCTCGCGGGCCTGACAAATAGCTTAGAGATCCGAACGATAACGACTATGAATTAATAGTACACACTTTACGATTCGAGGAAATTGATCATCTGCGACAGTCGCATCGACTGTAAACGGCAAATCACCTAAACGAAACACGATTTGCTTACTTTAGTTCTACTTTGCTGTTACATTATTAGGTCGCTGCTATATTTCTAGGTTACTTCTACATTGCTCTTAAATTGCTAGGTTACTTAAAATTGTTTCAACATTGCTGTAAGATTGTAACAACATTTCTACACTGCTGTTAAATTGTTATAATATTTCTGCAATCTTATTCATACATTACTGTTAAATTCTTAGGTTACTCCTCCATTGCTGTTAAATAGTTGTGTTCCTCCTACGTGGCTGTTGAATTGTTAAATTACTCCTACATTGCTGTTAAATTGCTAGGTTACTTAAAATTGTTTCAACATTTATGTAAAATTGTTACAACATTTCTACACTGTTGTTAAATTGTTACAATATTTCTACAATTTTATTCCTAGATTACTGTTGAATTCTTAGGTTACTCTTCCATTGCTGTTAAATTGTTGTGTTCCTCCTTCATGGCTGTTGAATTGCTAAATTTCTCCTAAATCGCTGTTAAATTTTTATGTTTCTCTTGCATGGCTATTAAATTGCTAAATTACTCCTATATTGCTATTAAATTGCTAGGTTACTTTAAATTGTTTCAACATTGCTGTAAAATTGTAACAACATTTCTACACTGCTGTTAAATTGTTACAATATTTCTACAATTTTATTCCTACATTACTGTTAAATTCTTAGGTTACTCTTCCATTGTTGTTAAATTGTTGTGTTCCTCCTACATTGCTTGGTTACTTAAAATTGTTTCAACATTGCTATTAAATTCTTAAATTGTTCCTACGTTGTTGTTAAATTATTTCTACATTGCTGTTAAATTCTTGAATTGTTCCTACGTTGTTGTTAAATTGTTTCTACATTGCTGTAAAATTCTTAAATTATATTCCCAATTCTGTTAAATTATTTCTACGTTATTATTATATTATTTCCACGTTGCAGTAAATTATTAAATCGTTTCTACGTTGCTGTTAAATTCTCAAATTATTTCAACATTCCTGTTAAATTATCCCAATATGTCTACACCTCTGTTAAACAGATACAAATTTCTTTGAACATGAACCGAATAAAAATTCCTCGAAGTGCAAAATCAACCTCGTACGAAATCTCGAAGGGCCCTCATAGCCATTTCAAGAACCGTGTCAGAAAATCAAGCTCCAAGCTAGCCCCGCCGAGTTAGCAGGTCGATGACAGTCCATCCTCGACACGAATGACGAGGAATGAATTTCTGAATGAAGTATAGAGAGATTGCGGGGTGTTAGCAGGTCGTTCCGAGACCGCGAGGTTCCAAGGCGCTCGACTTCAGCGAACGAGTCCCAAGAAAACATCGACGCGGAGGTCTCTGAATGAATCGGGGCTGGACTACGAGAGGCTCGTACGTGAATAGCAACGGGTACAGTCGGCTTTATTATCCGGCATCTACCCTCCGTGGCGCCGTGGACCAGTCAAGTGTTATTCTAGAACGGATGCGCTTTTGCTCCCGCTGCTTCTATTGGAGTCGTTAAACTGTCGAGTCGTGTGTCATCGGCGGGTCGTGCTATTCCTACGCGGCCCCGGTGAGAACAGTCGTCGACTATACTTTTGTCAGTGTGTCGAGAACATCCCCCGGAACCGGCCAAGACCATGTCACGATCCAAAGTTTACCGAAAACTGTCATTTTAACAAATTACATAGCAAATAACTCGATCATCGAACAAAACTTTGAAGCAGCAGATTCTTGAGGCGATTCTGAGCAACATTTCCCTTTGCCGATTCGCGATTGCATGCTTCGTTCTCGAGTTATCGGCGAAAATGTGAGACTGAGTATAATGTGGAACGCACTACGCCCTTGAGGAGTGGCCGCCATTGCTCCCCCACCACTCCGCGGCGAGCTCTCGTTGGCCTGCCCCCGCCGCGATCCCATTGGTCCGTGATTTTAGTTGATAACTCGAATACGAAACGGTAGATTGCGAAATGATAAAGGAAAATGTTGCTCGGAGTTGCTTCAGGCATCTTTCAGTTCAGTTTTATTTAATAATCAAGCATTGAGTAATTTGCCTAATATTTTGGTTACAAATTACAGTGTAAAAGCAGTTTGTTAGGCTTCATTTTGTTACAGTGCAACTACTGAAAGTCCTAATAATATGCTTCTGGTTGGTAAAGTGTTAATATTTTTTGTAGCACTTACTACAGCTAATTTAGTATTGTTCTTGTGTTCATATTTCTTTATGGAACAAAAGTAAGGAAAATTAGCTGAAATGTTTCAATTGCATAAAATTGTCAGTAATTTACGAAATTTGTTATTTATGGTGTAGCACCTACCCCAATATTTTCTGTAGCACTTACTATAGCTAATTTAATATTTATCTCGTGTTCGTATTTCTTTTTAGAATAGAAGTAAGAAAAATTAGCTTAAATGTTTCAATTGCATAAAATTTTCAGTTCAGTAATTTACGAAATTTATTATGTATAGTGTAACACCTACCCCAATATTTTCTATAGCACTTACTATAGCTAATTTAATATTATTCTTATGTAACAGTTTTTTTTTAGAGTAAAAGTAAGAAAAATTAACTGAGACGTTTCAATTGCACAAAATTGTTCAGTAATTTAAGGAATTTGTTATTTATGGTGTAGCACCTACCCCAATATTTTCTGTAGCACTCGCTACAGCTAATTTAGTATTCTTCGTCTATATA
>CM052097.1:20331084-20347884 GCA_028453745.1 Agapostemon virescens | reverse complement strand
CATAATTATTTTCCATATCTATTTGAAACTCTCACAATGAGACTTACACCACTTTCAAAATAAACTTTTTCATCGGTTCATCAACCAGCAAATTTTCGTGTTACAAAATCTAAACGATTTTAAATATATTAGTAACAAGTTGCCTCAGAATGAAAAGATCTTGTAAAAATGTAACTATTATGGTAGCTAACTCGATTTTTTTTTATCCAGTTAAGTGTGTTTGACACACTTAATCGTCATAACACAAAATTCTGCCACATCTCCATGACAGATGTAGTCGTCAACACACTTAACTGGTTAAAATGGACTTACGCCATTTTCAAAGTAAACGGCTCATATATTTCATCTTGTGCATACGAAATTTGTTTGTGCAATTTGTCCGTGCAACGATTAAATTTGTGCGAATTTCTTTGACACAAGCGACGTAAAGAATGTTTTAAACGATGCTGCAGCTATTTTAGTGCTGCCCGAGAGTCACCGTTCGAGTGCAAAGGGTTAATCGTGCAAAACAATGATTGCGTTCAACTGCGATTGCGCCACGGAACATTTTGCATATTATTTCAAATTCTACGAATCTAAGAGCAGTCTCCTCGACGGGAGCATCCGAGTTGCAGAGGCGCGAGCGTAGCGAGGGGTTGAAGAAACGCGTTGCAGACTTTGTCGAGAAAGATTCGAGTTTGTTCGCGTTGCGGAAAATTGAAGCGTAGAGGAAACGTTGTCCGATCGTCGGACGATTACGACGAATTTCGCTTGCGTATCAAATCGGACATTACTATGCGAAACGTCCTTGTTTTCCGCGAATCGTGGCGCGTTATCGATTCGGGGGTTGTGCGAGAGGGAGGCGAATTCGCGGGCGGAACTAAAGGTGAACCGTAGATGGTGTTACACAGTACTTATATCGCGGGGAACGAGAAGCGCACGACCAGTCACGTTATGATCAAAGACGCGTACAATCAAAGAGTGCGAGAGCGAGAGAAAGCAAGAGAGAAAGCGAGAGAGAAAGAATGCAAGAGAGAGAGAGAAAGAGAGAGAGAATAAAGTGAATAAGAGCAAGCGGAAACGCAAGCTCGCTGGAGAACGATGTCGAGGAAAACGCACGACGGAATTAGAAGAAGGACAAACGCTTTTGTACGATTTTACGTCCATGTTAGTCAAACACGTTTTTCAAGATCGTTTTATATATATGCGACATATATAAATATGTATACACAGAATACGCGTGTACAGTAGGTACGACGGAAACCTAATTTATTATCATTGTTCTTATTTAATGAGACGGTGGGACGTCGTTGCAATCCCCCGGCCCACCACGCGATCTATATTCGCCACCATTTGTACGATCAATTGTTATGTCGACGCTAAATGCGTAACACGTGTAACGTATTCATTATTATCATTATAATTATTATTATTACGACTATTATGTTTATAAATATCGCGAGCGAGGCGACCGAAGCAGAAACCCGAAGCGTTTCGTTTCGTTTCTTTTTTGTAGTAGCTTTGCGAGTGTTTTCGGTTCGCTCCGACACCGAATGGAGAGAAAATCGAAACGCGCTGAAACGGCGGAGAAAGGTAGAGAGAGAGTGAGAGTGAAAGAGAGAGAGAGAGAGAGGTATGGTTCGTTTCCCTGATTGGAACGCGTATACGAGTCGCGAAAAATTTCTTATTTATTGTTGGGTTTCCGAAATCCGTGAAAAACGGGGGTTAGGCGTTCCTCCCCACAAACAGTCTCGCTAATTTTAGCTGCGATTTAGCGATATAGGCAAGAGAAGAGAGAACAGAACGAAAGGATTAAAAAAAAAAAAAAGAAGTAAATAAATAAATAAAATAAATCGCATAGGCACTAGAGTACCTCGGAAGATAACAAGTAGCACTCTTTTGAAAGTTAGCTTGCACGGGCGTTCTCCTTTTCCATCGTGCCGTCGCAATCTGACCGTGAGATGATACAGGGAAGGGCCGGGTGAATCGAAGGGTGAACAAGGCGGGAAATAAAAAAAAAAAAAAAAGGGGGTTGCTGAAGATCGATCGTCTAAAGGAGGACGGGGGCGGAAAAGAAGACGGTAGGAAGCCGGTGAATCGTTAACGTGATCGTAAAGAGCACGTGAAATCGGCCCGATCGATGGGGAGAACACCAGCTCGCAGAACAGGGTAACTAGCTCTAACATCTATCTCTTACATCACTTAAGAAAGAACAAAAGAAAACTAAAACGACAAAACGAAAAACAAAAAAAAGCAAACAAAAAAAAAAGAAAAGAAGAAGAAAGGAAAAATCGAAGAAGATGAATAAGATGAAGGAAGAATGTCTATCACACTCGTTCACCTTATGGTATCACAGGTTCACTCTAATCACGAATGTCAGCCAAGGCTAACTCGAGACACTATCACACCTTCGTACTAATAAACGATTTACTATTCAATTTCACAGGAACGACTACCTCATTTCATCCCCCATCCCCTACGTCTCCGACCTCCACGAGATAGTTCCTCGGTTCGGTCTACGATTTTGCAGGATCATCGATCGGCTTTTTAATCAGGCCTTTCAGCGATTCGACCGGAAAATTAGGGGAATTTGTACGGGCTTTTTTACCGGTCTCGCGAGGAACATTTATCATTTCTACTATGCGAGAAAGAAGGAAGTACATTGAAAGATTCGAATTATTTTTTCGCTAAACCATTTTACAAACTACGTATTTACAGCTCGAGAAAGTAGCTTTATTAATTTCGATAAATTTACGGGCCTTATATAGGGTGCGGCGCAAATTAGTCCCCGCCATTTTGTAGCTCTTTCGGATGGTCGGACAGAAAAGTGTTTCGTAGCAAAGTCAATCGGTATTTAATCGACAAGAAGCTGCAATTTTTTAATCGAACCGTCGAATTATTTCAAATATTCTAGAAATTAATTCGTGGCGATATTTTCTTTCAAGGTCATCTGAAAGTCATCGAATGCGACGTCGCTTACAATACTCTCAAATTAAAAATACCTCGTTTCGTTTAAAGATATGATAACAACCATGATTTTTTTTATTGAAAACCAATCGTTTTTTAATTTAAAAAACTGCTTGTCAGTTAAATACAGATTAACTTTGATAACAAACATTTGTCTGTCCGACGCGATAATCAAGGTTTCCATTGTCAACTCTGGTTTCCCTTCAAAACGGGCATAAATCATTCGCCTTTTACTAAAAACTTCCGATGACTTCGTAAAATAATTTTTTATCAAACACTTCATCACGTGAAAAAAAAAAAAAAAAGAAGAGAGAAGAGAGTTCGTGATTGGCCCGGAAGCGTGTCGGGCAGAATTTCGAAAATAAGGAAACGTCGATCTGCGGTTGTTTAAATATTCATTAGCCGGCCGGCGTAAAGCGAGCGTGAGTAATCCGTGAAAACGGGGAATAACGGGTTCGCGGGTCCAATTTCGCGCGCATGTTTTCCATTAGCCGCGCATCGGTTGGCACGAATGCAAATTTCATTGGGAAATCGTTTGTCACAGGAATAAACATTTCATCGTTGCGAACGCGTTTACGAGGAGAGGACCGGGGCCGGTGCGAGCAGCTGTCCAGAGAAAGTTCCGTTCGAAATTGCGCGTTCGACGGGTGCCGAGATGCGAGTTCCGACCGCGTGCGCCGGAATATCGAGGCTGTCGAATTTCCACCGGTATAAGAAAACATCGAGAATCGAATTATGGTTCGCGGCAGTGTCCTGGGATTGCAGCGGTCGGGAGCCATCGATCATAATATTCGAGAGGGCCGGGGTTGCAACGGAATCGCGGGTAACTCGGAAAAGAGACGCGGCGCTCGGTTGGCAGGAGAAAAGAGGGGACAGCAAAACTAATTAGTTGCAGGCACGAGCTAACCGAGAGTAGTCGGGAGAGCGTAATTGATAATCGAATCAACCGCTTCCCTCGTTGTTTCCGCTAATTTTTCGGAAGCCTGGCCCCGCGCGAGCTCGCAGATGAAAACGATAACTCGAGCTACCCGGAACAGAGAGCTCGGCGGCGCGGCTCTGTAAATTTTCATTACGACTGGGGGTCGTCGACTTCGGGACGACGTTATTAATTAAGGTAAGACGGAAAGAAATTAATTATCGTTCCTTAAGATAAGGCGGGCCGGCGGGAAAGCCTCGGCACGGGAACGAATGGGCCGGCGGCGTGCGCGGCCCGCCGTCGGGAGAAGGTGCGAGAAACGGCCAGCTGGATGCAAACAAGAACCGCATGACCGAGCAACCCCGACGATAATCAATATTAATGAAAATCAGACGCAACCGGCGAGCCGAGACGAGCGGCCCCCATAAAACGCTTTCGCCGCCGCTAGCAGCGCGCAACAACCCCCGTCGTTTCGCGTTCTTTCCGCGTCCGGATTAACCGTAACCCCGGCGATATCTCGGCTTAAATGAAATTTTCGCGAACGACACCGAGCCGTATTGTTCGGCACCGAGTTGCCGTTTAATTAAACAGTTTGTAGTTCCTTGCGAGATGTTTCTATTTAAATTAAACGCCCCCGGAGCCAACTTTCGCGAGTTTGATGCCGTATAAACAGCGCCGGCCGCCCGGCTCCGTTTCCCCGGGACCATCGCCCCGCCGAAATTTTACCCACCTTAATCGAAATCTACCCAACCCCTAGGACGCGACAGATTTCTACCCTCCACGTTCTACCACGGTAAGTAGATTACCGCCGGTTGCTGCCAGCTTCGTGCGTCTTTAACGAGCCGGAGATCGCGAAGAATTCGAGCCGCTGTATTATATCACCCCTCGCGACAAGTAAGTGGAAATAATTTCATTGGGGAAAGAAAGGAGCAGCCCGAAGCTGCGACAACTGCCGGGCCGCTTGTCGCCCGTAAGAAATTAGCGGACATCGAGTGAGCGAATATCTTCGGGAACGTCTGGGACTCGGAGGAAAAAAATTATTACCGGCGCCGGTTCTACGGGGAGAATATTAAAAGATTGCGCGCCGAACCCTGCACCCCTCTGCGAATCCTCGTTGTTAAACGAAGGAAACATTCCGCATGATTTTCGGTGGACTGCCGAACTTCTTTTTGCGAAGTGAAAAATTTACAAAATTGGTGGGTAGCAATGAAAATATATTTTTTCCTATTAATAATTTTAAAAAATCGACATGCAATTAATAATATTTGTAGACTTCCTTAATGACTTTACTATTCTCGTCGCAGTCGTTTAATTCTCGTAAATCGTAATACGATTTCTTATTTTTTACGCTTTTGTACGAAAAATACGTAAATCGTATTCTCATCGTTTAATTGTAAACAATTTTCAGTAACCCTTTGCAAATTGACTTTCTTTTAGGCTACGATAGTTGGAATGTCCGCATCTCGAGTGACTTCGCATAAGAGAACAGAACGTTGTTATAATTGTAATAATTCTGAAAGAAAAATGTCCGTAACAAGTCGCATCGACCAGTCCGGTAATACTGGTGTTAAATTTCTCTTCGGCACAGTGGTTGCAATTATAAAAGATTCTTTTGATGGACTCTCGGTGGAAGAAGCGTTAAGACCGTTTCTCCGCATCCAAGACTATATCGGTCCCACATAATGAACAGTTTTCTGCAGCAGACAAAGGCGCTGCTAGATGAAACGTCGAATGCGAAACCGAGACACGTCAAAGTGGAAAAGCCGCACTTCAAAAAAATACAGAACCGTGTCACAACGACGAACACTGCAACCGAGTTTATCACAGACGGGATCGATCCTCTTTTCAAGGGCATCGCCTACCCCTTTGCGACTCTCTGTCAGTCGGCCTAGATTAGCAAAATGGAAGAAGAAAGGGAGGAGAATATAGGACGGTGGTTAAGAATTTTATCACCCGCCCGAGCGATCTCAAACGATGAGGACGCTCTTCGATGCGAAATTCGTGATTTACGGTTTCCAAGGTGACGAATCTACGCTTGTAATTTTCTAAAACGAAATGGAGAATGTAATATGGCGGATATGCAAATTAAAAGAATTACTTGTTCGATCCAAAGGTTGAATCATTTAGGGTTTCCAGTGGGCTGACTACGAATCTGAATTTGACAATGTTTAAAATGAACTGGAGGTTCCAATATGGCGGATATGTACATTAAAAGAATTACTTGTTCGATTCAAAGGTTGAACCATTTAGGGTTTCCAGTGAGCTGACTACAAATCTGAATTTGACAATGTTTAAAATGAACTGGAGGATCGAATATGGTGGACATACATATTAAAAGCAATACTTGTTCGATTAAAAGGTTGATTGGATGCGAAACTTGTGATTTACGGTTTCCAAGGTGACGAATCTGCGCTTGTAATTTTCTAAAACGAAATGGAGGATCCAATATGGCGGATATGTACATTAAAAGAATTACTTGTTCGATTCAAAGTTCGATGCATTAGGGTTTCCAGTGCACTGACTACGAATCTGAACTTGAAAATGTTTAAAACGAACTGGAGGATCCAACATGGCGGACATGTACATTAAAATAATGACTTGTTCTTATTCAAAGTTGATACCTTCGGGTTTCGTGTGCCCTGACTACGAATGTAATTATCGCTCTAATGTAATTAAAGCTTAAAAATTCATTGAAGTCACTAACAAATAATATACCGCCTCCAATTTCCCCTCGATTGCTGTAGCTTTAACAAACTGCGACTCCTCGTCAAACTATAGCATCGTGTAGATGATTTAATCGTGACTTCATCGCAGTTATTTGAAAATAACTGATTATTATTCTGAAATATTTCGTCATACACGAACTATGTACTACTAGGATACCCATGACGCCATTTTTCATCGTGGAAATTTGCCGTAATATTTTGAGCACATTACATTTTACGTAGTTCTTATTCAAGTAAATCAATTATATAAATTTACAATTATATATAAACAATAAATATTGAAAAAAGAAAAAAGTCCCCATTGTGAAACGAGTCGAACAAATTTAATTTGAAATTTAGCCTACAATTTCGCGATTGGAAGACACTCTAAAGCGATCGGGAATTTCGATCGTAACCCTCGAAGATTCAACGTTGGAGGCTATCGCATTCGTCGTTGGAACAAAGATGGGACTGGTTGTCCGGGGGGTGTGCTCTGCTCGTCTGCGTCCGGGGGTCTCTGGAGTAGTGATTATCGCGGGAAAATGTACGAAAGCTTCATTACAGCAGCGGTTACATTATGTACGGCACTTGAAACGGCCGGAATGAGCACAGTGGGCCGCAAGGCGGACGGTAACGCGTCTGGCCGCGGCGTCACCTTCCTTTTCAGCTCCGGTCTCCTTAGAACCTGAGAAAGCCTCGGCGGCTCTGAAGGGTCTCTCGTCCATTGCGCAATTAGCGTCGCCGCTGGCTTTTCTTTTTCTTTTTCTCCTTCCTCCTCGGAGTCCTCTCTTTCTCCGTCCCGCAGCTTCGGCGGCCGTGTTCGCTTTTTGGCGCGCGAATTCAGCGCGTGTACACAGCAGCGCGAGGAGACACGCGGGCCGGTCCGCGCGCGAGCGAGCGCGTTAATTGCGGGCCAACCCCTTCGCGAACAGGCTCCAATCTTCCGAGCTGCTGGAAACCGGCGAAAACACAAAAAGAACTAGGCCATCGGTGCCGGGACCGACGCTCTCAAAAATGTAGAAGCTTTGCATACGGGAAAGTTGTCCCGCGGATCGGGAGTGTCGCGAGCGGCGCGTACGGCACGCGGCAACGGGAAATGGAGCTTCCGGCCCTGAAAGCACTACAAGATACGTTTGAATCCTGAGATTTCTCTCTTTCATCCTTATCTTTGCTCTTTATCGAAGAGCATCCTGATTGTAACGACACGGTGCCGAGTCACCCAGATCTTTTTGCGAACGTTTTCTGGGACACGCTCTCCGAGGCTCACTGTCAAACGCCTTTTCACAGGACGCCCGAACTGGGACCGACATCTCTGTCTTTGATGATACGAGAAATGTTTTTCGAGCATGGCTCAAGGGTTATCTCCAGTTCTAATGTATTAGACTCGCGACGAACCTGCGCGAACAATATTCTCCTTTCCAGCTGAATTTTAACACGTTCTACCCGGCGCGGACCACCGGTGGTCCACAGGCATTGTTTTCATCTGGCGGCGTATATTTTATTTATTAAAATATTTCAAAATTCACACAATCACTGAAACTTCGCTGACAGCCACTGATAACTGATAACGGCAAAAGTACTGAAGTAAACAAGCGCCGCCAGATGAATGAACAACTCATCATTTCGTGCATGCCGATCATAGAGACATCGCAAAAATGCGCCGGGTTGAACGTGTTAATCAATTCCGATCGAAATACTAAACGCTCGACGAAAATTTATCAAATCTTATTATTCACGGGGATCATCGTAGTTTCGTTTAACGCTTTCACCGAGCAACTAGCGACCGAGAATATTCGGTAAAGTCTAAGTAATTTATTTCACGAAATGCGAGACACTCTCGATCTTCTAACTTCCAAAATCTTTGGCAGATGATGAAACAAGAATATGGCGTCAATGACGCGGTTTGAGGGTAAGTAACATTGACAGTATAAAATTAACAGTGGAAGCGAAGAAAAGAAGAAAAGGTCGGCGTAAGAACGGGAAAACTAGAAAATAGAAAAGGGCCGCGGAGAGGGCGAGGAGCCTGTAACGCGGAGGACGAAGGGAGACTTCGATGAAACGCGCCGCGGGCATGGTTTAATCCCGGGCTTTAGGGACGTTTTAAATTTCAATTACAGAGGATACAGGGGCACGGGTCGCGCGTCGGCTCCAGCGTGTAAATATGCGACTCGATTGTCCGGTCAGTCAATAAAATGCTGCGTTCTGAATATACATCCCAGGAATCGAGCCGGTGTCAGGTCGCGAATGGGGTTGCGGGACGGAAAGAGGGAAAGAGGAGTGGAGGAGTGGGGGGAGGGAGGCGTCGCTAATAATTAAATGCCGGCCGGATTGGTCAGAACGTTGTTTTAATCCTGTCATTACCCACAATGACGCGATAGTACCGCGTGCCGCGGTCATTCATTGAGGCGAGTCAATTACGGGAAAGCATTATCGAGTTCCGAAGGGTGTAAAACGGGGAATAATGATATTTTGATCACGGCTACCCTCTCTCTCTCTCTCTCTCTCTCTCTCTCTCTCTCTCTCTCTCTCTCTCTCTCTCGACGCTTTTCGATCGCGTTTCACCGTTGCTAAACCCTTTGTCAAAGCGACGAAGCAACAGAGGATCGTTGGCATAGCGCGCGTCCGCGTGTCCGCCGATTCATGCTGGGCGACAAGTGTCCGGCCGCAATCCCGCGGAATTGTATCGCTACTATTTCCTGCAGGAATAAAGAATCACCAAACCGACCAGGAATCATTAATTTGGGTAAATTTAGATGGCCGCGAAAATTGACCCTTAACCACCGCGGCTGCGTCGTGAAATTTTTATGTTTACTGCAGAATTACTTCCCCGGTAGAAATTAACGCTCGGTTGATCGAGGATTCTGCGACACCTCTGGAAACCAGTGGTCTTCATGCATTTTTCCTGGCGAAGCTCGTGGAATTACCGAACGAAGATATTTTGCGGTGCTAAAAGTCAGCCTTGACATACACCGGGATGTTATTCCAGTTTCGTTTCTCTCGGTACTTCGCGAAGCCTCCACGACTTTCGCGAATACTTATTGCTCGTACAATTATCCTGAACTGTGCACATTGACCACCCTTGCATTTTCGTGGAAAATAAACATTGTACATTTTCCATACTAATTTACTTTTCGTATTCTCGTAATCTCGTATTTACTTAATCTTTTATAAAATCTAAGCTAATTTTATAAATAATTATTGGGATGTTCCGAAAGTAATTTCGTTTTTTCCCGACAGAGGATTTAATTGTATTTTTTTCCACCCAACTTCACACTTAACACTTTATCGACCGGAAGCCTATTCGCGCTGTATCAAAAGGAAGCTTAAAATTCTATTTTTACATTCCAATTTGTAACAATATTGTTAGACAATATTATTGGGGATGCATTGTTGATTCGCAATAAAAATTGCTGTCGTTGAAGGAGTCATTAAAAAGCTTTGGTTTTCTTAGTTTAAACAGCTTCGAGTGCAAAGGGTTAATAAATACAAATGAATTTTTCTTATCGCGAAAGAAAGTCCTTTCAGGGATAAATAATTTCAATCGAAAGAATAGATTGGATATATGTTTTTAAAATACTATTCCAACTGAAGAAAATGTCTCGATTTTGGTAATTAAAATTGCTTGTACATGTTACGCGTTGATCTAACAGGAATTACGTTCGTTCACCGGGTCGGTCACTTTCAACACTTCGTCGAAGTGTCTTCAAGTTTATTGGACGCAGATGTAGATCTCGAACCGGTCTTTTGACGGGCGTTGGCAGCGTTCGGTAATATAGTATCGATGCAAAGAAATGAATATTCGAGAGAAAGAACTACAGGAATGATACTCCGCTTCGATAAACGCGTCAGGTTGTCCGGCAAGGGTTAATGTTCGACGGGTTCGCTTCACCTGCGACGTTACGGCATCCCTTTTTCTCGCGTTGCAGTCGAAGCGATTTGCTTCCGAATTGCGACGTGGCAGGTGAAGGTACGACGTATCATCTTGTGTATCATTCGAAGGCAGCATCGATTGCAGCCCGGTTCCTCTAAATTATTAAAAAGAGTCGTCGGGAAGAAACGAAAAAGGGACGCACGGCGACCGGCAACGGAATATAAAACAAGCTGGTGGACGTGGTGTCCAGTCGACCCTGCATAAATTTTCGTCAGACCAATTTCTTCCGACTACTCCCTCCTGAGAGGACAGAATTTTTGTCGGAATGCCCCGCTTCGTGGCTGTTTCTTTCTCTGGTCGTTCTCACGCTCGGCGGATCTAGAATAAAATGCCATAACTAGGGGATAGTCGAAAAGCGCGGTAGGAATTGTCTTTTGTCGAGGGAACCGCCGTTTACCGACAAGGTTCGCAGCAGACTTTCTTTCGCGAATTGTTTTAATAAAGAATTTCGAATATTAAAAGATTACAATCCCATTACGAGAGTTTCAAATGGATATGGAAAAATTAAAGTTATAGTTACAGTTACAGTTTACAGTTTACATCGTACCGATTTTGACGGAAATAAATCGGCATAAACTTTCCGGACAATCCAATGCATTTCAACCGTCACACACAGAATAAAACTCCTACCAAAAACCAAGCTTGTGGTCGGGTTTCACATTTCAATTTAAGACATCGTACTTGAGCGACCGCCTCAGCAGCTTCGACCGTTACTTGTTCGAATTAAATCGTTTAGGAAAATATATTTATTTTTAATTCAACAGCTAAATTCAATTGAGACCAGTGTCTATCGTCCCTGTCATTTTAACGAGTCACAAGGAATCGAGTAGACTAAAACTTCGGGCGCACGCGGAAAAACGAAGATTACTTAAATGTTTAAGTTTAAGTTTCATCACGTTTAATTCCTTCCGCTAGTGCTAAAATTCAGCCGGATCTTTTTGGCACGTTTTCCGGAAGAATTTGGTGAAATCCGAGGGATCGCGGGAGAAGCAAATAAACCCCGGTGAAATGCCGAGGGATATCCGAACTTCGAAGCAGACAGAATTATCGATCAAGAAGCCATCAAGCATTGAACTTTCATTTTGAACGATAGGGGTTAAAAATGACGGGTGTCGGGTCACCCCTGCGTAAACCGCGCGGCCGCGTCCCGCTCGGTTTTCCCGAGGAGGGCGATAAGAATGCAAATTTCGATCGTCGAAAGCGTCGGTGTCTTTGATTATTCTAGATTTTCGCTCGAACAAGGCGTCGGGCTCTTTGTAATTTATGCAGGGTGCGGCGAAGGGATCGGCTTCGAAGCGCGCGAAGTTTCGTGCCGCGCGGCGACACCCCCTCGGTTGTTGGTTGAAGTAGGCGGGTAGTTTTAGACAGGCAATACGCGCCCTACAGTGTCAGACATCTTTACCAGACAGAGATCTCCCTCCTTAAGTCGAGACACGCGTTATTGCACCCCGGGATGGGGCATCTTTCAGTGTTCTCCTCCTTCTCAGCCCCCTGGCCTCGTGCTCTTAGCTTCTCTTTCGCCGCGGGGCCTTCAACCGCACACGCGTTCTTCCCCGGTCTCCGAGGGCTCCTGCGGGGAACAGGCTTCATTACGCCCCCATAAATCATGACCAATACACGTTATACGCATCGGCCCACCGTTAGGCATCGCCCCGTTATTAATTACCAACGCGCGACGCCAATAAAAACGAGAATCTCGTGTGGAAGACGTACTGCAACGATCGCTACGGGTGGACTCGCTAGGGTAAACGATTGCAGAAGGCGCCTTTGATATACAGCACGCCTTGGAAACCTCGCTATTGGCCTGGTTTCCAGTTAAGCTTGCTCATCAGTTAGCTAACGAAAATTATTCGGACCCGTCAAGCAAATAACAACAGACATGAGTTAATTATATAGTTAGTTACTATCTCTTAATTGTAAATAAATACATGTATGAAAGATAAATTGTGTTTAATAATAGTTTATGTTTTTATATATTTTTCCAGCAATAAGTTAAAGATTTGCGAATGAAAAGAAATAAAAAGAAAAGAAAAAAAATATTTTTGAATGAAAAAGGAAGGTTCGGCTGAAAATGGCGAAAATGGGTAAAACTACCTTGCTATTATGATTTATTCTGAATTCCCCTAAAGAGCTAGCCTATTGGCCGAGTGCTCGTCTTTTTAAGGAAGGATGAACGCAGATTTTAGCGTTGGAATGGTGTCGATAGCGTTGATACTCTCGCCGGGACAGCTTCACGAAAATTGGCGATATTTTAAGAGAAACCCCTGAGGGGGTCCAAAACATGGGCAAAAACGGCTATGTCGTCGATAAGTTTGTAACTCTATTTACAGGTACCTAGACGCGTGGGCAGTGTGTATGCCAAGTCCCAGGTCGATCGGATTAGAATTGCGGCCGTGGCGCGACTTTAAAGTTTAGCGTCATCAAAATCGCGAAAATGGGAAAAACTACCTTGCTATTATGATTTATTCTGAATTCCCCTAAAGAGCTAGCCTATTAGCCGAGTGCTTGTCTTTTTAAGGAAGGATGAACGCAGATTTTAGCGTTGGAATGGTGTCGATAGCGTTGATACTCTCGCCGTGGCAGCTTCGCGAAGATTGGCAATTTTTGAAGGGGGTCCATAAAATGGGCAAAAACGGCTATGTCGCCGATTCGTTTGTAACTCTATCTACAGGTACCTACACGCATGGGCAGTGTGCATGCTAATTCCCAGGTCGATCGAATTAGAATTGCGGCCGTGGCGCGACTTTAAAGTTTCGCGTCGTCAAAATCGCGAAAATGGGCAAAACTACCTTGCTATTATGATTTATTCTGAATTCCCCTAAAGAGTTAGCCTATTCGCCGAGTACTTGTCTTTTTAAGGAAGGATGAACGCAGATTTTAGCGTTGGAATGGTGTCGATAGCGTTGATATTCTCGCCGTGGCAGCTTCGCGAAGATTGGCAATTTTTGAAGGGGGTCCATAAAATGGGCAAAAACGGCTATGTCGCCGATTCGTTTGTAACTGTTTCCATGTAATAAGTTTGCAACTGTTGCCACGAGATATTTCATTTTCATGTTTTTTTCGATTCAATCGACAATTTAACACTAGAACGACGGAGCATTAAACTATACCAATATACACTACTTTATAATAATGACAAGGTTGCAATTATTCAAAGCTTCTCGAACTTCTGTGATAATAAATGTTCTAATGAAAAAGTTTGTGTGAAAAGTTCTCGTGGGAACATTCTTATAATTTCAACAACTGTCAAATAAGAATTAAATGACGAGTCATTTTAACACGTTCCGTCATTCTAGTGTTAAGCAACCAGCGGCAAATATGTTTGTTACGTTACCAGGGTAACGAAGTATCTCCCATTCTTAAGACAAATGCTGAGCGAAATAATTGAATTTTGACATTCATCGCTCGCCAAGCATGCTTCTGGAGCGTTCGAAAATGCTTTGAGCGCGTGTTGAACGCGCAGAGCGCCGTACGAAATGTGTTAACGAGAGGATCCCGTGCCGAAACGCGTTCGGTCCATGTCGAAATGGCGAACGTTCGGCCTTGTCGTTAAGAAACGAGGGTCGGGCCCGGCAAGAAAATTTACATCCTCGAAAAACCTGGATGGGCGTTCATCCCCTACCCCCGCAGCTTCCCGTCCGAAGAAGCGGAGCACGATAAAAAAGTCATTTCTCGCGAGTTCCGACTCGCGGAGATACTTTTTACGGAGTTGTCCCGCAATTTCGCCGGGACTCCGGCCTGGCCGGTAATGGACCGTATGCGTCATACTTACTGCGCATGAAATAACAATTAAGCGCATTAATTAACAATAAACGAGGATTTCGACGGCCCCGAGAGCGAGTCGCGGGAAACGTGGCTTACGGTCGCGCGGGCCGAGCTTTCCGAAAGAAACGACACAGCCGCGATTCGCCTCGGGAGGACTTTTAATACCGTTTCAGACAGAGAGCATCGAGGCAATGACTTTTATCGCGACGCTACACGGGAACCCGGCTCTCTGTGCACCCCTAATTGCGGCGACTTGCTTTTATTCGTACGTTTTTATCCCGCGACTCGGCCGTCGTTCCTCTCGGTCCTTCCGGCTCTTACTTTCTAATGCGAAATAATTATTGTTGCATTTTTTTATTCGGAGTTCTTGCCGTTCCCCATTGTACCTCTTAATTATTTCTTAGCCTCGGAAGCTCGAGCATGCCGGGTTTCCGATGGCCTCTTCGAGGAACCTCGCGGAGTTGCAGAAAACCAAGTGTCTATCCGTTAACAAAAATTGACACCGAATGCTGGTAGTCACGATAATTGGATAGGTTGAACAAATTTTTATAGACACCATTCATACGAGATTTAAATTTAGTCCTAAAAGTACCTCGTAAACTATTGAACAACATTTTAAGAAAGCGAAAAAAGAGATAGACGAAGTCGAGGCCACAAATATTTTTGAAAAACGTACGGATTTTCCAAGCCAGATTAAAAACCGCGTAATTTAGATTTTTACGGTAACAGTGTAGCGTCGTTGACCACTTGAATTTTTCTCAGACTTTTTACAGTAGTCCATTACGGTTAAAAGAAAGAAATACGAACTCTGACCTGTTCGAAATTGTTTACGCGTGAAAACGTTGTTTAAAAAGAAGTGGCGGTAAATATGCGAAAGATTTTCGACGTTGCCACGAAGCAAGTAAGAATGTACGAGTCTACAAAAATATACAGGGTGGGGCACTTAAAACCGGCCACTCGAACAGCTTGGCTGCTGACCTTCCCAATAGATCATTGTATTCGTCTTGAAATACTCTATCAGAATGTAAGTCAATCAAAGAGCCAGTAACATCGGATGATCAGCCCCTCGATACCAAATAATTTCGGCTCGATTCAATTTTTCCTATTACCGACAGCAGCCAAATTATTCGTGTGGTCGGTTTTAAGTGCTTCGACCTGTACACGACGAAACTAAACTACTAAAAAGCTCTGAAATCGACAAAGAAGCGAAGCACCCACGCGATTACGCTTCCTCTGGCAATTGCAGACGAGGATGCATCATGGAGGTCGGGAGCGTGCACACGTCCGGCATTTTTTCCTACAGTCATTCCTTGGAATACCCTATAATTTCCCAGCCCTCGGAGGTCTTCATAACCCTAATAAACACCGAAATGTGCCGTACAAAGTCATCGCGTTTTAGGGGCGCAACCGCGCGTTAAAGACACAGTTTCGAGCAGAAAACGCGCGGTGCCATTTTGGCGAACGGAAGCAAGAAACGGCCGATGCCCGCTTCGGGGCTTCCCGGGCTAATTTCCACGGGGTTGCGGCCGTTTTGGTTGTCCCCTTCCCTCGAATGCGGGCATCAGAGAAGGCATTAGGTAAATGGACAGTTGCTCGCGTTCTTCGGCCACCGACGAATTTAAACTCTTTCTCCGTTCCCCTTCAGCGTTCTTCTCTTCTCGGTCTGTTTTGTCATAGCCCGGCAGGAGAGACTTCGAACGGTCGAATAATTAGCGGACCGGTGGCCGGGCGAAGTTCTTTCCGGGACGCGTCGGGAAAGGTTGAAACAAAATTGCGAAATTACGGAGTCGCGGTGCACGGCAAGGAGGACGAAATTGCCGAGCCGAATCGGCGCCCGCGAACAGCAGAAATAACAGGCCCGGCCCGTGGCCTCCCGCAGAAATAAAAGGGCAACGGCAATTCCAACTTCTCGATATCAATCTTCGTGGGTGGGGAAGAAGGGTTGCGACAGGGTGGGATCGCAGTATCGCGGTGTCGGTATCAACCACGAACCCGTTGGCGTCGGTCAGCCCGGCGAAAACCAAAGAAAAAGACGTGCACCCTGACGTTTCTCTGGTCAAACACTTCAAAAAACACACTTCGGGACATCCAACCCTATCATTTATTTTTAAGCACGTGTCGGACAATGTTTATAATAAATTGGCGACCCAGAGACACTTTTTCCTGACGTTCAAACAACTGGTTAATTTTTCGTTGATTGTTTAAGATGCTTGTCTACAAAACGTTTCTTCGAGCATTTAACACTTTGACTGCCATGTCACCCATATATGGGTGACGGAATTATTTATTCCTTTTCTACATGAATTTTAACGTTGATATATTCATTGTACCAACATTGATGGTGATCCAGAAAGTGCAAGGAGCTGAAAGAAGTACTCTACGTTATACATTTTATTTTGTCAATTTTTATTTCATTCAATATCTCATTTCGAAATTGTAGAATTTTCGTGGTTGCTAACTTGGCAGTCAAAGTGTTAAAGCAGATCACCCGAACATCTCTGTTGTTTCGGTGACCTTGAACGATCTTCGTTAAATCG
>CM052097.1:20306587-20326084 GCA_028453745.1 Agapostemon virescens | reverse complement strand
TAGATTGCGTACAATGTAATCATTTTAACTGGGTTTGTGTAAAATTGCTTGCAACCCTTGTCTCAGTGTAGGTCTCCTAAACGTTTTGGTAGCTAGGCTGACTGTCGAGGGACTTTTAGAAACAATACAAAATGGTGGACTGAATTATTTCAATGGAGACTGTACTAAAATTTCTTGCAAACTTCGCCTCGTTGTCAATGTTTTTCAGGAACACGATAAATTCTCCAGACGCTTTCAGTGGATTAAAAACGACGCGGAATTATAGTCGAGAACATTTTGTAGATCGCGTACAATGTAATGATTAACTGGCTTGTATAAAATTACTTGCGACCCTTGTCTCGTTGTTTTCAAACAATTCTACATTGTAAAATCTATATTGCCTATAACTTATCTATAACTTAATCGTTTGAATATGCTGGAGTTTTTTTTTAACAATTAAAGTGACTTCTATAAAATTGCATATGTCGTTAACGATCTTAGATTTTTAGGAACTGTAAGAGAACAAAACAGTGCAAACGAGTATAACAATACTCGTCTCCCTCGTGTGATGGTAAAAATAAAAAAGAAATCTTCTCTGCGGAGCATTAATATGCAGATTATAATATACTGTCACGCAGTGGGGTTAAAAAGAACTAGTTTGAAATTTTGGCGACAGCGAGAGGGACGGTGACTTTATCCAGCGAGGCTGGTCTTTGTTATTTATACTAGGCTGGTGCTCATCAAATGTAATAAAGTATTTTTGTCCATAAAGAAGCGTTTTTATAGGTTTTCTTATAATGTTCGTCAACTACAAAAATGAAAAGTGTCAAAAAATATAAATACTCTACAGAAATTAGTCTTTTCAGTCTTCGAGGCGCCATTTTCGCAATTCGATTGCGAATGTCATTTTTGAGACAGAAATTTCTTCTCTAGGTATTCTGCAAGGTATTCAGCCCTTCGTGGTCCCCGGAAAATGCCATTTCGGAAAAGAGCATTTCTCAATGTCCAAACCGACGACAACCCCCGAGATCTCTGGGTCCAACATTAGAGCAAATTTAAAGAGCACCCTTAATGATACCATTTTGAAAAAATTCTCAAGTAAACTATGAACATCTGGCTCGATCATGCCGTTGGCAGAACCTTAAAAATTTCAAAGGGAGCATCACAAAAAAATCGAAGGTTGAACCCACCTCCAAAACTCGGTATCGCCACCTCGGTCGAGGTATACTTAGGCATGATGCTGCGACCGCAATTCGATTGCGAATTTTACTTTTGAGGCAGAAATCTCTTCCGTAGACATTCTGCAAGGTACTTAGCCCTTCGTGATCCCCGGAAAATGCCATTTTGGAAAAGGGCAGCCCTCAACGTCCAAACCGACGACAACCCCTGAGATCTCTGGGTCTTACGCTAGTCCAAACTTACTGTGCACCCGTAATGATAGCATTTTGACAAAATTCTCACGTTAACTGTGAACATTTAGCTTGACGATGCCGTTGGCAGAACCTTAAAAATCTCAAAGGGAGCAGCACCAAAAATCTCCACAAATCGGTGTTGCCACCTAGGGCGGTAGTACTTAGTATAAAATTTTCCGTATTGAGTACCACTAATTCTTACAGAGTTAAAATATAACCATAGCGAGTGAAGCAAACCAAACTAGCAGAGGCCGGTTTCTTTAAAGACTGCCTGAAAGTTTAATAATTTCACTGAATATAAATTTACCCGTTTGCCAAATTCGTCTGTACTCTGTAAATTGCTAAAAAATTCAACCGTTGAACATGAAAACAGTTTTAACGTTAAATAATTAATACTCAGAAGATTCCTCGGAATAAATATATTCTATGTCGACAGAAACGTCTTAATTTTCGAATTAGGATTGCTTCGACTGCAAAGGGTTAATATAGAATTCGCCTTATCGGACGCCATCGATCCGTGCAGGTTTAAAATAAAATAAACAGAGCGATGCAAATTAAAATAATCTGTGACGTCGTTCTCGATGCAGTTGACGGAGATACTTAAGATCAAGAACATTGTCCTGTACATAATGGAAGTCGAGGAATAATTAAGAGTGTGTATATAGATAATAACTAAGTACTAGTTTTCCGCATTCTTTCTTCCGTGTTTAATTGTTCTAACGCCTTGAGTAGTTCCGCGTTGTCCGAACGCGGACAGTGGCATTAGATTGGTGACATTTTGGCGTTGATACGATCGCATAATTGCATGCGGTCGCGCTACGGTGCAGGGAAGTCCCGACGACAAAGCTTTTTCCGGGCGACAGCAGCCCCGCGTCGCATTCATCGTGATATAATCGAATAACGAACGAAACGGAGGTCAACAAAATACGATGGCATCGTTCATTGTTGCTGCAAATGATTGTTAGCGATGCGCGTGATTCGATACGACGCCGTCCGTGAAACAAAACGATTGTTGCGGTTGATTATGGTGTCGCTGCCCCGAACGAATTGCGAATCACAAACTAATGTATTCTATCTCGAATGCCCCGTTGACAGCTTTTAATCAGAGAGAGCGAGAGAGAGAGAGAGAAAACAGATGGAACGTTTCGGCTGTATCAGTAAATGCGTTAAAAAACATAACGTTCGATTTTTCAATTTCGGGCCACTGTGCAGTCGACTTTGCCGCCGCGACCACAATGCACGTTTCCTTTGTACAGGGGAGAAAAAAACATTTTTAATTGAAGTCCGAACAGTGAACAAATGGTAAAATGTAAAGAATAATATTTACAAATACTTTTTACTCTCGACAGCGTAAAACCCGATGGGTTTTGTACGATTATTTCGATTTTTCACAAGTGGACTGCATATTTTATGCGTTTACAGGGGAATCGAGTAAGCGAAATGTAAAATTGCAGAAAGATTGACAAAATCCATAGATATCGTTGTATCATTGATTTTCATTGAAATCGATAAAATTCTAATTTAAATTTATGTTTCTTGCAATCGATGCAGACATTTTGATAAAAATCCGCAGTCCATCTACTTGCATATGTTCGTAAACGATTGGCTAATTAATCCCAATAGCGTTATTACATTGGCAACGACATAAGATTAAAGTCTAAAATGATTTCGGCAGATTAACCCTTTGCACTCGAACGGCGCCTATAAGGCGACACTAAAATCTGCCATACTATTATTTAAACGACTCTTACGTCGCTAAGTTTGCAGTTGAGAAAACGATAAAAATGTTACAGTCCTAAGTACAAGTCATAGTAATTAATTTCGTATTAACGAAAGGAAATTAACTATCTACAGTGGAGCTATTATAGATAAAAATATTGCTTCGATTTTGGAGTAGAATTGCTTCAAGTGCAAAGGGTTAATACCGATAAGAAATAGATAAAATACAAAAGAAGATAATAATAAAAAATATTAAATGAAAAATGAAGGAGAGGTGTAAGAATACACAATTGGCTATAAATGTTTATTATAAATCAATTTGTTTACGGTAGAAGTGGTGTAACGCTGTGAGAAGATGGGAGGAAGAAACTTTTATTATTCGCGTGTGTCTCATCAGCGGAGCATTTTCTCAGGCTCGCCGGTTCACGAGCATATTAGCCCTTATAATGGAGACGCGGGGTGGCGCGTCGCTTCTTTTTGCATTAGGCATACGATCGTGCATTAGAAGCGGGCATTACACGGTGACCGAAGTGGACCGACATCATGAAACTGTTCCAATTGCTCCCTCGTTTATTATTCCATTAGGTAGCACCGGCAGTCTTCCCGTTGCAGCGTCAAGTTATGGGAGCCGCGAATTATTTACGGGGCGAACGTACCCTTAACGTTCGCGCATGCAGATTTACTGTGGCTACTTCTGCTCATTACCGCATACGAGATGCCGGATACCGTTGGTTTTTGAATAAATAAACGCATTATGGTCGCAGCGCTGACCACGGAACGATCTTTAATAGTTTCTCGATATTTATGGGACCGGCGAGCACTTAAGCTATCCGCGTTTCCTTTTAGAGGGGTAGCTTCGAACGTGGCCCTCCTATGATTTCAATGAAATTTCGTGGAACGATACCTCTGTCTTCGTAATAACTGCAACCGTTGTTACAGCCACGACTGGTCAGTCGATTATTCAGAAAAATTTCTCCACTCGTAGATTGTGTAGCTAGCAAATGTGGGTAACCGTTTATGGAATACATTAAAATATTAAACATATTTTCGTTAAAGTGTGAGATCATACGTGAAAGTCTTAAATACTGAACGAATAGAATTATACATACGGATACTTTATTATTTAAACGGTTCGATTATTTGTTTGCGATGTCATTGTAACATATGCACTGTTTATACTGCTGATACAGCAACTTTCTTCTGCGATAGCTCCAAAATCGACGTTAAATAGGCTGAGGCCTCTTAACGAATCCTTCAAAATGGAATGATGCAAAATCTGAAGTCGAACATCTATCAGAATTGGATACTGTTCGGGGACATCGTGTTCCCTTTGGAGGCATTCATGGCATGGTCGAGAAGAACCGTTAGGCAAAGGACAATACTTGCAAGGATTGGACCTCTTTGTCTAACTCGAGTCGTCTATCTTGTATCTAATTTGTAGATTTAGAATTTTTCTGGAGTCCACCGAGGACGGGTCGATTGCTAAACTAGTTACAACTTCACCGAGGTGAGCGTCGATAAGGATTCTCACTAGTTGTGCCATCATAGTATATATATAATAGTCAGTAACCGAGTATACAGTCCACTTAAAATAAATCAGTTTCTTTCCTAACCCACCGTGGGTAAAAATTCGGTGTTGGTTATTTCGTGTTCGTCAACCTCCTCTACGATCCTCGAGAGCACCAGCCCTCTGGTTACAAAACAGCTACTACTTGTTCAAACGTAAAATTGTAATTGAACAGTGTCTTTGGTTTCTCGACCAGCTGAGACTACGATTATAATTATATTAATTTAAACAAAGAGCTACCGTCCAAATGCGTTACATTGAATTCGACTGGGTCCAGTTTTCAACCACTCTCTATGCTACGTATCGAAATTTAAATGCAATCCGGACAAAGGTCATGGATCTCATCCGGGTTAGTATCGTCCAAGAACAGACACTTAAAAATCTCGTTGTAGAAATTGGGATAGTATTCGCAGGCTCTTCTGCAGTCCGGCGAGAAGTTGATCTCCAAAAGCATCGGCTGCATGTGCCTTGGATCCTCTTTATCCTTTTCCCATTCCAACATCAAGTCCACCGCGTACACGGCTCTACTCTGAGGATTCTCTGCGATCCCTTTCGGTGGATCTACGGATGTCGCAGCCTCGAAGACTTCTCTCAGCATCTGGAATATCTCTGGCTCGACTTTGTCCGTCCACGAGTATTCTGGGTATTGCTTCTCCCACTCGAGAATGAAGTCTGCGCACTTCAAGTGGCAAAGCGGAGCTTCTTCGGAGTAATTCATCACAGTGAAATGCTGTTCATATTCGTCGAAATTGTTTAAGGCAAACTCCATGTTCGCGAATCGCAGAAAGAAGTTTCTGTAGGCGAATACCTTTAATGGTTTCACCGATTTCAGCATCACGACGTAGCGCACGTCAAATTTCACTTTGCCGATTCCTGATCTCTCGTACAACACCGGATCTGCGATGTACTTCTGGGCGATTTTTGGTCCTGTGCTAGGCAAACGTAGGATGTGGAACAGATTCTGGGTTACATGAGTGTCCAATCCTCTGGCTAGGTTCCATGGCTTACAGATCCAATGGTTGTCTAAGTTTAGCGCTCGCCTGTTCTCGAAATAGGCAATGAACTGTACCAGCTCTGTGCAAAGATTGTAAGTGGTTGGCAACCAGACCGGGTAAGTCTGCATGTCTTTTGGGTTCGGTATCTGATTCGCTTTTCTTCTACAAACGATAGGCAATAGATCTTTCACGGTCACAACATGTTCGAACGGAAATTGATTGACGAAAACGTGTGGCGAATCATTCGCCAACTCCTTGAATTCTTTAAAATGCGTAGTATACCATAGAATGTCGGCCTGCTCCTCGTCGTCTATTATTTCAAACGCTGGATCGTTTAAATAGTCATTTACGAACGAATACTGTGAATAAACCTTCAACTTCGAGCCTCTGTTCCTTACGAGTGCTTCAGAGTTTAAAACCTCTGGTAAACTTTCTAGAATGTGACCACTGAGAAAATAACTTTCTTCTGGTTCTATCTGCAAGTAGTATTCGGTTAAGAAACATTCATTTTTCCATGGTAGCAACAACGCTTGCCTTTTCCTTGAATCATTGGTTTGCCCTTCAACAAAATCTCTGGTGACTTCCACCCCCTTCTCCATATCTTCTATGGGAAACAATAAAGTGTAAGTGACTCCTTCTGGTAGATATAAGAAAGGAACTGTTCTAAAGTTGGGAGTGTCACTGTGATTTATAGCTGAACCTACTTCATCCATGATGTACCATATCGGCATTCTGTCTTCTACAGACCCACTGCTGATCGAGAACGACTGGTTGTACCTCCACATTTCCTTCATTATAAACTCTATCTTTTCATCATCATTTTCTTTGATGTCGAAACCCATTAATGCGCACATGCGATCCAATAGTCCAGGTACAGTTGACAAGTTCTGTCTGGCGCTACCGGTATCATAGATCCACGCATGATCTATCAAGTAAATATTATTAGGATCATTAGCGTAAAAATCTTTATCAGAAGAAACAAAGAGCTTCCAAACAGGATCTAATGGATCTCTCGTGTCGTTGCCATAATCGATACGCAGTAATTGAAATGCTTGATCCGCATCGAATATTTGATACTGTAGTTTCTTAAATAAAATCTCCCAGAATATTCTTGGTACACCAGATGATTCTAACTGAGGCTGATGAGCTTGAAGAAAAGTTTTAAACAATCCTATTCCGTCCATTATGGAAAAGCATAAATGCAATCTGAAAAGAATTTTTTAAATTATTAGTCACATAGTCACGTCACGTGGATTTGACATCGCGATTTATAGTGTTGAGTTATCAATTCCATAAAACAATCGTTATTAAGTAATACAATGTTGATGACAGATTTCTAGAATTTTTAAACGGTATAATATATTAAAATTTTTATGCAGTACTTCACCTGAAACTTCGGAAATGCCGCAGAAAGAAATGCTCGAAAACATAACCTATCCTTCATCACTAAAATGTGTGATATTAATTTTACTAACGTGTCCCTTACTATATGCAAATACGCGAATTTGTTTTAAATTGTGATTATGCATTCTTAAACCACAAATTAAAATCATTGTAGTCCTATTATAATTAATATTTTCTGTTTTACGATGGTCATAGGGAAACTGTTACATTCAATAGGGAATATTCATAGAGACTTTTATTTCTGCTTGGACATTTCCAAGCTTGCATATTTCCCTTGGAAGGCAGAAACCTAACGTAAACGTTACCAGCCAAATATTTTAGGCACACCATGTGACGGATTATGGTATTCACTCCCTGACGTCATTCATGAGATAATGTTACTAACCACGTAAGACTTTTAAAAATGGGAAAACTTGTATGCAAAATAAAAATTGTCTGCATTAATCATACGACAGTGAACGTACATAGACATCTATTTATTAATTTGAGTCAGGTTAGAAATGGCATTGGAGTACGTTGAATTCAGATGGAATTCTTTCCTACTTCTTCGTGTAAAGAACAAAAGAAGGATGGATGCGGTCTGCATTAAGCTTAAGTTAAGTGAAGAAAAAAAGTTGCGAAGAAAGACCAATGGTTAATTATTATGTGGCTTTATGGAGATCTGAGGCATTCAGTAGTGGTCCTATAAGCCTGAGGTGATCACAATGAGAGTTTACTAGATAAGAATCCGACATATAAACGGTATAGATTCTGATTTAAGCTAAGCTTGTTGTTGGATCTGTTTGAATTTAAAAATGAGACTAGGGGGCAGCACTACACTGAAAACATCGAAATTACAGGTATGAACACACTTTGCTTGTCTGTGCATCGATTTTCCCGGAAGACGCATAACGTTCATGGATGATTTCGTTCTTCCTGTTGGCGCTTAAAGTGTTTTCGGAAGAAACCGCCATTTTAAAAGACGATCTGGTCGGTGACGGTTGGAACTGTGCGTTTAAATTTGTAAGTAACATAATTACACATAAGATTGAAGTTTATTTCACTACTAAAATGTGCTAAAATATTCTATCTTATCTTTTACTCTAATTTTTTATCAATTAATCCCTTACATAAAATACAGCACGTGGATTTATAACTTTGAAATATTGTATTGTTGTCAACAAAACATTTTCGAAAATACTGTATTTACTAATTGTTAATTCTGTTTCTCTGTTTGGCATAGTTATTTATTTTTTAAGTGATAGAAAGCATCGCCGAAAAGATGGTTAAAGTTGCATCGGAAGATAATAACGATCACACAAAGGATACTCTTAAAAAAATAAAAGATGGGTTTATACAAAAGAAAAAACCCCAAAAAATTAAATCAACACAACCAGGAAAATTTGTGCTAATTAACGGATCGAAAGCATCAAATGGTAACGTCGAAGTGAAACAACAGAATTCAAAAAAACGAAAAAGTTCGAGTACGCAAAAGTCGGCAGAACGAAGAACAAAGGATTCCCTCAAGGGTGCCAAAAAGTTAAAGGAAACTTCCAAGAATCGTAAAGTACAATCCGAGGAAGATGATTCTGATTCAGATGAAGATATTAATGAAGGAATTGTATTAGAAGATCATAGTTTTATGTTAGAAAGTAGTGAAGCTGCTAGTGAAGGTGAGGAGGAAAGCGAGGATGAAAGTGAAAATGAACAGACTCTGCCAAATATTCTTGGAACAAGTTTAGCAGATGACACTGATGATGATGATTATGAGGACGACGAGCTAGTTGAAGGAGCAAAGAAAGGAGTAAAAATGGTCAAGCGATTGAAGTCCAAGAAAAAAGATACTGATTCATCTGAAAATAAATCAATGGATGAATCTGAATTTAGTAATGATGATAACGATGAAGAAGATGATGCTGAAGATGATGATGAAGAAGATGATGAGGATTTCAAAGGTGATGGTAGCAACGACGAAGAGGAAAGCATCATAGAAGATGAGGAAGATGAGGAGGATGAGGAGGATGAGGAGGATGAGGAGAATGAGAAGGATGAGGAGGATGAAGATGAAGAAGAAGAAGAAAAAGAAAAAGAAAAAGAAAAAGAATCTATGGTAAGTCGGAAGGGACTCTATAAAGGAAACACTTTAAAGGAGTCAAGTAACAGCAAATATAATACAAAAGACAAAACTAAAAAATCTAAAGAAAGTTTAGATGCCTCCATAGAAGAAATGAAGGAGGACAAACGAACAATATTTGTTGGAAACCTTCTGAAGAAAGTAACAAACGAACAATTGAAGGAGCACTTCAAGAAATTTGGTGCCATTGAGAATATAAAAATAAAAGGTATAATAGGAAATACCATGATAATAACTAACAATCGTGATCATCCGCAACTGAAATCTGTTTTTGCATACATTAAGTATAAATCAGAAGAATCTGCTAAAGCAGCTGTCACCACTAATGGAACAGTATTTGTTGGGAATCATTTAATAGTAGATTTAGTTTCTAAATCTACGAAAAAATGTGTATTTGTAGGAAACTTATCTAATAGTGAGTATTCTATTCTCATCTTAAACTATGGTCAATAGCATTAATTCTATAATACATTGTATTTTTCAGATATTGATGAAAATAAAATTAGGAAGCAATTCAGGATTTGTGGTGAAATAGAATCAATATGCATAGTTCGAAATAAGGCTGGCATAAGCAAAGGATTTGGATACATTAATTTTAAAACTAAACATGCTGCAGCCTTAGCATTAGAATTAAATGGAACATTACTTTCAAATTTCGATCTCAGAATAAAATTATGCGGCGATCCTACAAAAATGTACGGGAAGGAGAAACAAGAAGAGAACGAGCATGTCAGAGGGGCAAAAAAAATCAACTAAGAAGTTCAAAAATAACAAAGAAGTAGCCATACCTGTATGTATTTTAATGTTTTCTGTATCCTCTAAAGATTGTTTACCAAAAATAATATTGCAATACTTTTTAGATTCACAACAAGAAAAAAGCCATGAAGAGACTAAACAAGAAGGGACAAAAGTTTGATACCAGACAAACTAGTCCACAACAGTCAAAGGCATTCTAAGGTCAAATAGCTGAAGAAAAGAAGAAAAAGAAATCAAATAAGTTTGAGAAGAAAAAGAAAATGATAGCAGAGGAATTGGCTGTCAAACCTAAGAAACCATCAAATTGATAGCATAAATACTAGTATAATACTACATGTGCTATTCAATATTTTAAATTACGTCTACTTCTTAGTTTTAAATTTAATTCATACGTTTTTGAAGAAGTGTGTTTGTGTGAGTGTGGATATGGAAGGAGTTGAAAACGAATACAATTTAAGCTTGACACGTGATATTGCATTTGCGCAAGGGTTTTAGGGTATCTTTTTTAAATATAACTTGTGCGAATGGAAACAAGTATTTAATATTGAATAAAATACTTTTATTTATGAATTTGTAGTTTTTATTAAGTTCTTTATTTTTAGATGTAATTGAGGCGGAAAATTGTTTATATTACTGTTCGCGCATTTTGAGCAAAACCGTTTTCCAAAGTATATACTACACCCTAGACAGACAGGTTTTTTACAAAAATTACAATCAGCTCCGAGCACTAACACCTCTCCTTTGTTCGGCAAATTAAACGGATCTTTCATGATATAACATTCCTCCGAATAAGTTATTTGTCGGGCAAACGGAGGTTTCATGCCTTTAAAGTCGAAACGCTCTTTCAATGAACAATAAAAACATTTGAACACGCCACTAGTGATTTCTTTTTTCTCGTGAGACGACGAACTACCTTGAGTAGGCCCACTGATTCCAGGTTGACTGACAGACGTCGTAGCGATAGATTCCATCCTATAACGTAACAAGGATGAGGAATACTCTACATCTTTCCATAATAAATTTATTTTACATTGAAATATTACAATTTCACGAATTGAAACATTATAAAAGTTTCATCACTTTCTATTAGCAGCAGTGCTTTCACTTTGTAGTTCCTGTGGCCACCAAATAGGTGTTGATATTTTCAATTTCATACCTAACACGCTAAGGGATTTGGCTTTGAGGGATTCTTTGATTCTCATCAAACCCAGACCATACTCTTTCTCATTACCTCTAAATTTACCTATTACATTGCCGGATTCATCTACAATTTTGTCGTCGTACGAAATAGATTTAACAGGAATCTCGTCGAACAATAATGGCATTAAACGTTTTCTTACTACGCCAGTATGATATGTACGTGCTGTCAATTCTTGACCGATATAACAACCCTTGTGGAAATTAACACCATGCAAATAATCACAGTTCACTTCTAAGGGCAAGGGCTGGCCTGGTGGTAAATCATCAACACCTTCAGGTATTCCAAGTTTGTAACGAAGTGCTTTGTAGGATAATGCATTGTCAGTAATTAAAATGTCCGAATTCAAATGTTTCTTTATGTCACTTTTCTCAAGATTTGATTCTGCTAGAATTCGTATACCTAGATCCAAAAGTCTTGGATCTTCGTAGATCATAACATTATCTATCACTTTGCTCGATTTGTTATCAAGAGTACCACACGGAAATATTATACCATCAAGCTTTTGCTTACTTTTACTAGTATCTGATTTATTTAAATGCGAGGTAACATTAAATAAAGTCCAAACATTTAATTTATTTCCTATATTATCTATGTCTATCTTTCTCCTAACACGATACAGTTTTAAGTGCTTTTGCAAGAGATCGGCACCTTGCGAATCACATTCAATATAAAACATATTGTCTTCTTGACTTTTATATATAATTACATCATACAAAACTCTACCTTTTATATTAAGAAACAGAGCATACAAATTGGCAGCTCCCTCTTCAATGTGTTTCATATCGTTTGTAATTAATCCCTGCAGGAAATTCGCAGATTCCTTTCCACTAATTTGCAATAAACTTCTATTTTTTAGATGCTCTAAGGTGTTAGAGGAAGTCTGGGAGGAGTTGTATGTACCGAAACGCTTATAGATTGTCTTAAATTTGTCCACCTTGCAGAATGGCAAAGCAAAACTTTTAAGATGAACGATCATTGTATCGAATTTCATCAAATTATTCGTATAAGTCCAACCTTTGCAAAGAAGAGAAATATACATAAGCAGTGTGTAATTTGAATGGTTCTAACCTCGTACAATGTTTACAATATTATACAATGGAATAATGAAAGATTGATCTTACGTTCTTACTTGACTGCAAAATGATTAATGCAATCCTCTTCCAATATTTCGTAATTAATGTTGCCAAATTTCATTCAAAATTTGCTTTAACATTCATTTTCTGCACTCGGCTGAATACCAAAGCTCCAAAATAGCTGCAGCATTCTTCGACAAGATATGAGAAAAGCAGAGTGAACAGTGATGATATATATATTCTTTAATAATTTAAGTGTCTATTAAACTAGATATAAAAGATGTTACACATTAACCACTTGTTCAAAAAATATTTTAATTTATATTTCATTTTGTGATAGTAGAAGGAGAATGAAAGCGGCGATTTGATTTTCCTGTGGCAACTACGAATAATGAAATTTACTATATTTACAGATCTAGATAATGTAGTAATGGTTATTTTATCCTTGTTATTAATTTTTTTATTTTATTGACAACGTTGACATTGGTTAATTATAAATCGTGTTAAGTTGAACTTTAGCATACAGTAGTATCTTTTATCACTTTTACTATGGAATAGAACCCGCTTAATTTTAACGAGTGCTTAAGGTAGGTAAATAGATACCCCATTTAGTTAAACTTAGTGATGGGCACCATCGACTAAAAACTATTGACTAAATATTCGATAGTATGTAGTAACTAAATAGTAATTAGTCGATAGTTGAATTTAGTCGATAATGCCCATCACTAGTTAAACTTTTTACTTTGTTGGCGCTAAAATCGTCGCGCATGCACGAAAAGACTGTTTGGATTATCGGCGGGCTTATTGTTAAAAACATATTTCGTTGTATTCATAACTATTGCAACGATTGACGAAGAAAAGTTAAATTTTGTATGTAGCAACAGAAACGATCAGAAATTAGTGAATATGGAGAAGTTAAATTTTCCATCAGGAAAGATGATAAAACAAGCCCTCACAGAAATTGAAGAACCATTATTATTTAAACAAATGTTGCAAGATGAAACAGGTGCGTATATCTGGAAATTATTCGATTGGAATTTATCCGAGTTGACTGAGAAATTTGGGGATGCCAAGCTGCCATTTCGAATTGGTTATAATGCTCGAAGCAAGGTACATTATTAACCTCTGCTACATATGTCTGTTTTCATTTGTATGTACATTGTATATATTATTATAATATCAGACGTATGGTTGTAGTTTCCACAATGGGATGTGAATTGCTCTGAGATATCAATGACATTGTCACAGTTTATAAAATTCATAGAATCCCATGAAGATGACTATGAAGAATGGTACTATTTCGACTATAAATATATGAATGAATGGTTCAAAGATAAGCCTGAGATATTAGAATCTGTAAAGTGGAAAAGGTTTGGATTTGAGAAGACAGGAAGCGATTCTACTATTTGGATAGGAAGCAAAGATGCACATACAAATTGCCATCAAGATTCTTATGGCTGTAACTTAATAGCACAGATTCATGGAAGGTTATATACAATTTTATTCTTCAATAATAATTAAAGGTGTGCGAGAATCCTGAAAGAACCTGTCTCATTTCAACTTGATATGTTTCTGACCTATGTCAGCATTGGGTACCTGTCATTTTTGGGTTCTCGCACAGTTCTAATAATTATCCATTGTTATTGAAAGCAAAATGATTTTAGGAAACAGTGGTTGTTGTTTCCTCCAAGTTCAACAAATGCTCTTCATGCAACAAGGATTCCGTACGAAGAATCAACGGTGTATAGTAAATTCAATTTCTTTTCTCCAACTGAAGAAGATGAGAGAAACATATTAAAAATAGAGGCTAAGCCGAAATTAGTAATCCTTGAACCAGGAGATGTTTTATTTGTTCCTGCTGGTTGGTGGCATTATGTAGAGTCATTAGAATTTTCTATTAGTGTTAATATGTGGTTGCCAACAGTAACAGACAATGTATCAAGGGTCAAAGAAGCTCTTGTGAAATTGATAGTTGCCAGAATTGGTAAAAATGTTTGCAAAAATTCTAAAGAGGCTCAGTGTTCTTTATCTGACTGCATGAAATTGGTAATATGTGATGAAAATGTATAAAAATGTTTATTGTACACTGTAAAATTCTTTCATTTTATAATTAATATATTTTCAACAGTTGGAAGCTGCTCTTGGAGAAAGTAAAAATACAGAAAATGTAAAACCAACTTGTGAAAAATTGGACCACACTAAATGGACAGCAAGTGATTTTGCAATGCAGTATCCACATTGTGTGAAACTTCTACAAGGACTTGAAATATCAGAATTGGAAGAGTTTTTAAGAATGAAAAGAGAAAGATTTCCTGAAGGCAATCTTGAATCATTAATACTCACTTCGGAATCTGAATCTGAATCTGAACCCGATTTTGACTCTAAGGATGCCTTAACTCATGAATTGTCTGAAAATATTGTAAATGCATTATGTCACCCAGATGTTATTAATAAAGTAACAAACTTGCTTTTAGCTTCTCAAATCTACATATCTAGCAATTCTTAATTATACCCCATATGAAGAATAATTTAATGAATAATAAGTTTATTTATGATTCTAAGTTATTTTTACATATAATTACACTTTGGTTTATTAAAAATGTTTTATTACAAATGAATGCAGTTTTTCCCATGATATTATTGTTGATCAATATAGGTTAACACTGTTTGACATCTCAGAAGTGTTTCTTGTCTAATCATTGTGTGTTTACTTATTATTCAAATCGTTAGTGTCATTTATATAAATTTTAATGGGTTTATTAACTGTTCTTAAAAAGTTGAAGCAAAAGGAAAAGGAAATGCGTATCCTAATGTTGTACGTACCTTCGTTCTGTTATCTTTTTATAATTTTGAGGTTATCAAAACATTTGTTGTTATTTTTGTATTTACGAAATTTTAGTATAATTTTACTGGAACCGATTCATCGATATTGTTTTATAAAATATTTGAATATGTAATTTAGTAAAGAATCAATCAACAAAAGTATAAAATGTTCCCCAACTTATGTAAACATTTGGTTTTGTAGAGGCTTGGATAATGCTGGTAAAACAACAGTGTTGAAAAGAATCAATGGAGAACCAATTGATACAATATCTCCAACCCTCGGTTTCAACATCAAAACTTTAGATCATCGTGGATATAAGCTCAACATATGGGACGTGGGTGGTCAGAAATCTTTGCGTTCCTATTGGAGAAATTACTTTGAATCTACAGATGGACTTATTTGGGTAATTGACAGTGCAGATAGAAGAAGACTAGAAGATTGCAAAGCAGAATTGTATAAACTCTTAAAAGAAGAAAAATTGGAGGGTGCAACTCTTTTAGTACTAGCAAATAAACAAGACATGTCCGGAGCAATGTCTGCATCAGATATTGCAGAACTTTTGGAGCTGCCTAATATTAAAACACACCATTGGCAGATATTTAAATGTTCAGCAGTCACTGGAGAAAATCTGGTGGAAGGAATAAATTGGATTGTGGATGACATCTCTGCAAGAATATTTTATAAAGACTAATGCAGCAAAAATGACATAAAAGGGGCTATGCGATTTAGTGTTGTAGTATTGTAATTTTTTATATATTTATTTTCTGTCTCGTGAAAAAAGGGACTATAAGATTATTGCTTTTTAATTTGACAAACTATTTATACAATGTTAGAAAAACATAATAAACTCAATTTTTCTCAATAGTTTCATTTCCTTCTCTTCAAATTAAATGTTATTTTTTCTGTTGCTTTTTCATTTTTGCCTTTTTCACTGTTTTTGATTCAGTGTCTTTGGCCTTCTTCATTTTCTTTGATTCAGTGTCTTTAGCCTTCTTCCTTTTCTTCTTTTCAGGCTTCTCTGGCAGAGGTTCTATGTTAGGATACTGAGCCATGTAAACCGACTTCAATAGAACTAAATTCACAGTTTTTCTTGGGCCAGCAAATGCTTTGGCAATTGCGTCTACCAAACTGGAAGACAGCTTCAGTTTGAATTTTTTAACTAGTTCTAGAAAGTTTGCTGCAAACGAAAGTTTATAAAAAAAAATCAGTAATTTCTGTACTACTTTTTTAACAGTACACGATGCAATGAATTTTACGTACATTTGGAAACAAAACCGTCCTCAAGGGAAAGTACAAAATGTCCGAAATTCCTGCGTCGTTTCTTCTTCGGTTTCGATGCCTCATAATTCGCTCTCTTAAACAACAGCACTGTCACATCGGGTTCCTCGATTTTGTGATTGCTAAGTATCCCTCCTAGTTTAACTTGAACCCAGGGTCTACTCTCCTCGATCGCTTGTAGCCCAGGCAATGCGTTTTTTTTCACCCAGATATTCGTGAGGTCTAAAACTCGTAGCTCACTTTCCGGAGACACTTGTGGGGTGATTGCTTGAATAAGTTCAAACGCACCCTCTGCTTTCAAAGGGTTGTTACCTAAATACAGCTCCTCTAGCACCTTGTTCTTCGACAGGCCTTTGGCAATAATTACAGCGTCCTCCTCGTTGAATCTATTTCCTAGAAAGAGTTATTGTTTATACTATCTTAAGTTTCTAGGTATCTATTTCAAAGACAAAAGCTATAAGAAACAAACAGGTGTCAACTATATTTGTCTTCTAATCGAGGTAACGTGTAAGTTTTATCTTAGTGAATATTTTCATTATTTCTAAATGTAATGTAATTATCGAAGATTATTGTTTTCAGGTCGACTATCCATCAAGCAGAATGTTACCGGTCATGTTCAGCGTCTTCAAGGGTGTAGAACGGGACAATAAAAGTCGAAGTTGGTTCACGCATTCATATCCCAATGCATTCCACGACAGATCAAGCTCCACCAACGTTTCGTTGGCCTCGATCGCTTTGCCCAATTTCTTCCACGTTTCCGCAGTGTACAAAGAGTTCCACGACAGTCCTAGATACGCCAATGTGTCGGACGACGAGATCATATATTGCAAATCGTTTATGCAAGACTCATCCAAATGATTGTCGTTCAGAGAAAGTCTCTTCAGGTGGTTGCTTTGGCAAACTGCTGATGCAATGTGTTCGAGGCCCTCAGCACCAAGATTGCATCCAGAGAGATCCAATTTGGTCAACGTTTGGCTTCCCGAGATTCCGTCTTGCAGTCTCCAGGCACCCTTCGCCCCTATTCGACATCCTGCTAACAGCAAAGTGTGGATAGTGTTGTTTCGTTCAAGTAACTCGCCGAGGTGGTAGCAAGCATCCTCCGACAACCAGTTTTCCTGAAACAAAATGGCATTGGAAATATTCTATTAGTGAGCCAAACCCGAAGACAAGAAACAGAAGAAATATTTGAAGTTACCGTAAGATCAACCACTTCCACCGTATGATTGACCATCAAGGCTTCGCAGAGAGGTCTGACAATCCTCGAATTGATTCCGTAGTATTGCAGACTGATTTTATCCGACATTAACATCTGTTCCATCGCTTTTATAGGCTGCAGCTTGGTCTTCCTCATCAGATTATTAAATACATTTACGCTGTCGCCGATGTAACTCTCCTGCTGCTCGCGGATGATCCAAAACGCAGGTGTCACGCCAGGATCGTCAGGCACCGGAAACGTGGTGTAAAGATTGCGCAGCTTCAGCTGAGAGTTGCTGATCTCGATGTCTCTGAGACAATTGTTAAGAGAGCCCTCCGAGGACAGCGTGGTACCCACATCGGACTCATCTTCGGGCGTGATCAACGTTTCTTCGGATCCTTCTGTCTCTTCTTTTAACTGGAAATTCCACGCGGACGTAGAAGCCTTTAAGCGCGAGTTATGGCTGCGGCCTTAAATATTAGAACACGAAATTACACCGATCAGCTGGCGCAGTTTCTCCTTTCTTTCTTCAGTCTTGGCCGAGATTCTCTCGGCGCTTTTGTCGCGAAATTTCAGCACCAGCTCCGCGAATATGTCGATTAGCTCTGGCGGTTTTAACTTCTTTGTTTCTTCCTCCTTTTCTTCAACTTCTTCCTCGTGACTCGACTCTGGCTCGTGCTCGTAACACTCGATCTCGTCCTCGTAGTACGACGGCCATATTTTATAATCGGAGTAGCCTGACACCTCGGTTGCACGATCAGACTAAAAATTTTATTCGAATAGAATCGATTCGAGTGAAATCGTTGACATGTAACGTATACCTCAGTCTCCATTTTTAAGGCCCGTTTAAATGTACGACTTCTCGTTTCTTCTTCGGCTGCTAAATGTACGCGGTCATCGTGTAAACGAAGTTTGATTTCAGTCCGTTAATTTGTTAACGAGATCCTGTTCCTTCTCTAGCGATGCATAGCGATAAAATGATGCAAATTTCAGCATCCATTTTGAAATATTAAATTCAGGTTACATTTACTGTTTTGTTATCGATAAACGGTTGCTTTTTAGATGTCGCGCGACGATGTGGAAGCAAGAGCTTGGGGGTGCCGTGAATATACTGTTAATTAATTATAAAGTCAACTTTTGAACAGTCGCGTATTCGATCCTGATCAGAATAGGTTTTGTAGGCGGACATTATACCGTTTGTGCTGATCGAATTGAATTGTTACATTGTTACTTAATATAGAAGTAATATCGCACAATACAGAGAAAGTAAAGAAACTCGATTTTTTATTCTGATGAAAATAGAAATCTGCAAAAATTCATATTAACCCTTTGCACTCGAATGGTGCCTCTAAGGCGACACTAAAACTTGCCATACTGTTATTTAAACAACTTTTACGTCGCTAGGTTTGCAATTGAGAAATCGATAAGAATATTAATGGTTTAAGTACGAGTAGTAGTAATTAATTTTATATGAATGAAAGGAAATGAACTATCTATAATGGAGCTATTATAGATAAAAATATTGTTTCGATTTTGGCATAGAATTGCTTCGAGTGCAAAGGGTTAATAATCATAGTAAGACTACCATAGTAACATAAACGTCGTCGTTTCATATTTTCAATATAAAAGTAATTGATGAATATAATAGTAATTTGTCGTTTTTACATTATTTTAACAATCGATTCCACATTGAAAAATTAGAAAAGAATTTTTTTAAACATGTTAATTCTGGGACAAAATTTTATTTAGCTTTTCATGTAACTTTTTATTGAACTTTAAATTGAAAGTTGCAACTTCTTCTGTTTCGATTGGCCCTATCGAAATAGTATGAATATTTTTTAATATTATGTGAAATTATATATAGAATAAATCGTTCTGTAAACTTGATACCGTCAGTCCCAAGGGACTGATAAATTCTCTTATTGTAACTGACATAATAAAAATGGTATTAATACATAATTATATAGAATCTTGTAATTTT
>CM052097.1:20288375-20306087 GCA_028453745.1 Agapostemon virescens | reverse complement strand
GATGCATTTGTTATTGAATTATTTACAATGTCTTCTTAAGAACATTTATAAGTACATGTGGAATTTGGTTAAATAGTAAAAATTTCGAACAAAACAAGTAACGAATGTATATAGGTACAGTTTACAAACATCAACAATAACGATCCATTTATTTTTGCATTATTAACAAACTGCAAATGGTATGCACTGACATCATAATTTGTTTAAATCCAATATTACAAAAACATTTAAACAAAGTTAAAGATTCTCGAAAGACCAAATGCATTTTCAAATAGAAAAAAGAAAGAGATAATAATTAGTACAATTTATTAAAAGAGAAGATTATCATGTGATAAATGTTCTTTGAATTTCAGGTCTTCCTAAGGGCGAGCCCCAAATTAGAGTGGAGAAGCAGCGTTATGCTGTCGGCGACACTGTTCGTGGAAACTGTACTGTTCCTTCGGGAAACCCACCAGCAAATGTGACGTGGACTGTCAATGGAGTGCCGGTAGGTTGATGGATGCATAAACTTTCGGAGACTGTGGTTCTGCTGGTATCGATTAGCTGTCGTTATTATAACGATCAATATTTTAGTTACTCGCCCGTATTGTAATGCTTATCGAGTTTCTTCCGGATTGAAAACGTCGAACGTTAAACTTCGCAACGACGCGACACTTTTCCATACTCGGATTCTGTACTATTTGTTTATCACAATATATTTTAATTTATCGTACATAAATATAATTCTTATTATCCAATTATTCCGTAAAGAAACTATCTCGAGACGACTAGATAGTGATTTCTATCTCCAGCATCCTTATTGCAGTTGTGCAGCGGATTTTTAAAATGTTGTCACTTTGTACATCAAGTCCGGAATTTTATTTATGTTATATTTATGTTATTATGTTATAGTCTATGCGAAAATAGAAGGGGTTTAAGTCATCATTCTTCTATTTTCGAAATTCTTTAAAAGATACAGAATCTCAAACTTCGCGGTTTTTACAAAACGATCTTCGAAAAAAAATTTTTATCTCCGTTATTATTAACCGCAGAACCTTTTTTCTCAGTATTGATCGTAAAAGACGGCTCTTTTTAACTAATACTTTAGTTTATTCGTATTGTCATTTTTATAACGAGAAAATATTAAAAATAATTTTATTTTGCAAATCTAACTAAATGCTCACATTTTTAAAAAATCGAGAAAAATATTTACACAAACTATGAGCCGATAGGTAGACCCGCGGCGGGGATTAAAATTGCTGATTTTTGTTTTATAATAGAAGTGTTATCAACTTCAATAGAAGATACGGTGTAAAGATTGTAATGCGCGTTATAATGTGGGACCAACTTGATGGCCGGGCCTGGCCATTATGCACAGCAGTTAGGAGAACATTACGGAAAGCATTAAGATACTTCTGTAAGTGGTGGATTATTCGTGGCGGAGAATTTCTGTCGCGACCACGATCATCGGATTCGATCACTGAAATGCTTTCTATAAAAATGCATTCTGTAAAAAGGAGAATCGCGTCGGTCCGCTCGTTGCTAAGATTAACGGACTTGCAACGGCAAGTATCGAAGGCGGATGCGGTCGTTGTTCGAACTTGGAAAAAAGGAAAACCGCCAATGCTGAAGATAAACATATTATTTCATTGTTTCAGTGTGGACGTAATGCAAAACATAAAAATCGAAAATTAACGCGGTTATTATTTCAACTAAGAAACGCTAAAAAAGCGTCCAGCAAATAATTCTGTTAATCAGGTGTCTTGTAACCTGAACATTCTTATTATTTTAACAAACTACAAAAAATTGCAAATGTCTGTTATTTCAACCGGTGAAACAATGCAAAAGGCGTTCTGAAAATAATGATGGCTCCCGCGGATTGATCCAAACAATTTCCGTTGCATTATACTGGTATTAATTAATTTGTTTAAATCTGGTATTCACAGTACGAATTAGTAAACGAAGAGTTCCATTAAAAACGCAATTAAACACGTGTTCTCTGTTTCCGTAGCGAAATTAAATTCTACACTGTTTGCAAAACAATACGTCCGCGAAAGATCGATCGCGCGACATTAACGAATAACCAGGATAAATAATTACTATATTCTTTCAGCTGATTTAAACATAAATATGTTGGTCCTCTGTGAACGAGATTGGTTTCTTCCAGGTGAACGCTAGTTTCATGATGAATGTGACGGACAAACTTGGTGACAATCAACAACTAATGACTATCGCAGGACTGGACTTCGAGATCATACCAGATAGTTTTGGTAACGGTAGATTACAAGTGATTTGCCACGCCAATGTCTTTCATTTGTATAAAAAAGAAGCCTTTGTCCATTTAATGGAGGAACGCCCACGTTTGGCATCTGTCTTAGGAACACGAGAATCTTCCCACATTGGTACGTTCTGCGAATCTCTTCGACGAAACGTTGCCAAACAATTTGCATGATTCGATACACCGTATTAATAAAATAAAAAATATTATTACTTTGAAATAATAACTAAACTATAAAATAATAATCTAGTCGAGTTAACCCGTTGCATTGTAAAATCGAGTTGCAACAACTATTCTGTTGTTGTTAATATTTAACCATCGGAGAACACGTGGAAATGCAAGAAATTTCCTTCTCCTTTTAAAAAATTATAAACAAGAAATAAATTGCAAACATGGTAACAATAAAACAAATCCTAGTGCAAGAAGTTAGTAAACGTGCTTGAACATAAAAGTTTCTTTAACAACTCCTCACGAAAACATTTTTATATTTTTAATAGTTGCGAAAACCACACCTGCGGCCATTTTGGTCCACTCTGTAACCTTAACGTTAAAACTGATTGTTTCTACATAAACAGAAAGATAAATGTTTCTCGATATTAAATTTTACTTTACTTAACCATTAGCGCTCCAAATTCGTTAATTAGTAAAAATTAAAGTGTTACACTCACGAGTAATAGTAATAAACTATTCTAAGTCCAAAAGATGTCTCGATTTTGTTACTAAAATTAGAGTGTAAAGGGTTAACATTTACTTAGATATTTACACTACGAATTAATTAATGATTATTAGCTAGTTAACGAGTAAGTCGTAATGTTTAAACAAACTTTGAGAACCGTAATAATTTCCCGTTGCAAACGGTATTCGATGAGTAACACTGACATTGTGTAACAAGTTACTGTAACAAATGAGATACGCTGACGTCTGTCTGATCTTTTGTTGCAGGTAGCGCAGCGAAACACATTGAAGGATGGTTCTATTTTGTGGTTGCAGTTACGTTGTTAATGTGCAACCTGAGATAACATCGATGAACTGAGAATTCCGAGTTTCGTGGATGTAACTGTACCGGAGTACGGGGGAATTGTTTGTAAAATTTTGAAATTAAGTGAACGATGAAGGGAAAGCGATGCAGGAGAGAGAGAGAGAGAGAGAGAGAGAGAGAGAGAGAAAAAAATGGATCTTTCGTTAACATAAATATCGACCGTATGTTATTCGTGTAAATAGGATAAAAATTTAGCGAATTATCTACGTGTAATTGCGGCCCACACGCAATCTCGTCGCAGCGAGATGAATTTATAATCTGATTAATATGTCATAATATTACATATTAGATTGAAGATACATCGCAGCCAGGTATTTCGCGAAATTATTTGAACAATATTACAACCGTGTTTTCTATCCTCCGAAAATGATTTTGATACCTCTTCTGTAACATTATAGCTACCGAAATGTATCTTACAACATTTCTAGGTGAAAGCTGTTATTATTTGGGAATGAGATTTCGAGTAAAAAAATAAATAACTCACCTTCGTTAACAGTGTCTGTTCATTTTCTCCTTTCCTATCCGAATAAACAACATCGACTATTAGATTATGCGTATGCTACGTTCAACCTTCGAACGACGACTCTTAGGCGTCATTAAAACTTTGCTAAATAAAAATTTTGCTGTTGTAAGGACGAGTAATAATAAAAACCTTCATTAAAGAAAATAAACGATGTGCAACGAATATATTCCAAGTCAGAAGAAGCGGATTTCGAGTTCAAACAGCTACGAGTGCAAAGGCGAGACAAAATGGCGTCTACTAATACCTTTAATTTATGATTATCGAGGTTGCGAGAATGCATTCCTCAGAAATTTTTCCATCCGTCTATTTCTTTGGATATAAATTATTTATTAAGTGGCTGAAAATTTAGATTAATATACTTATGATATTTTTGTATCAGACGCCATCATGCTCATTGTTACTGTTTCGAACGTGTCGAAGAAATATAATTAATATTAAAATTAAAACAGAAGTTGTTAATTGTTCCTTTACGGAGCAATATTAGAATCTAAAATTATAGAATTGTGAAATTATTTAAAGAAAAACACTGGAAAAGTTAGAAATAAAAAGAGTTAATTACATTTTGTCGTGGTGCATTTCAGAAAGACTAGTCAAATCAGTTTGCCAGTAAAATGAAACAAAATTCCACTGCAATTTATTAATATTTATTTCTCTCTACAGAATTTATTTCCACGCCAATATATAAATAATTTTGCGTTTCCAAGACTACGCGAAATAAACAATATTGCAATTTATTGAACTTTTCTCAAACAAATCAAAATCCACTACAGTTTAAATGCAAAATAATACCATTTCAATGGCGAATCAGCAAAAATCACAGTGTTTCAACGATTAATTTATAATAATTATTATATTAAGTCATACGCGCGATTCATTTGCAGTCCCCATTCTGGAGCATCGTGTCGATGATGTCCACAGCCCGATCTCTGATTTTGCATTTATCAAAACCCAGTTGTTCGATTTTGTCCATTTGCTCTGCAATGTGATCAATTTTTCGATTGAAATATTCTTTCGCTTGGTCAAGATTCTTCTCGGTATAATATCCAGTCCCAATTTCAATCAATACATTGTCCACGTCTTTTAGTCTCCCAGGGACGTACATAGATCCGGTCAGTGGCACGAGAATTTCATTTTCTGCGAAAATAAGTTGTTTAAATTAATTAAAATAATTTTCATATAAAAGGAATTATTGCACGAGTTATTAGAAACGTTAGACGGTAGGATATCTTACCTTTCATTGTGGGGATCCTCTCGAGGCACGATCCTGATTCCTGAAACTCACTTCTAGCAATTTTCATTGTTTGCAATGAATCCTGAAAGACGTCCAGCTCGTGATCCAGTTGCTGCTTCAACGCCGTCAGCTGATCCAAATCTAAGGTTGTTAAATCAAGTTTTTGCAAGTGCTTCAAGTCCGTCATTAATAAATCCGACATTTTCATTAAAAATATCAACGCTAATGTTTCGACACTGCGCCTTAGATGACGACTACGGTGGTGTTATGTCACTGACGAGACATAGGAATAGAACTAACATTCTATTTATTTTCGTAGCTCGATTTTGCGGGACTCGAGAGCTCCATTTACGCAACACCAGCAGCGTCGCGTTACGTCGAACGATATCGCAATTTCGTTTGACATAACATTATCATAGCACGCATTTTTCAAGTAAAAATAATTATTTTACAAGGATCGTGCTCCTCGGAAAATCTGAATTTAGCGCCACTCGACGCGGCGGCGAAACGCTCAAACTTGTAGACGACTTTGCCGACAGGGCGAACATCCCGTTAAATCTGTTTAAATTGCCATTCGAGATTCAATTATTTTAATTCTTTATATGTTCACAAGTCAGTAACTTGCTATACTACTTTCTCGAAGTTTGCATCGATTTTACGAAAGAAATTTGATATTTAGGAACAGGGACTAAATTGATTATTATTTAGAATGCGTTAAAAATTAATATAGTCCATTATGAATCGATGTTAATGATGACGGTGAAGAAGAACACTTATGACGTCGATAAAATAGAAATTTATATTATGGACATTCGCCTAGTAACTGTAACATCTAATTATTTATCAACCCGTGGTAAGTTTAATCACGGGCAATGCAGATTAAAATGTACGAGATACTCGATTCTCAATTAATATGCTTAGAGTCTAGCTATTCTATTTAGATAGTCAGAAATTTATAAGTTGACTATTTTTGCATCTTGCTTGTGTTTTCACTAAATTCTCTATCGATAAAGAAATTATCGAGGGTTTCGTTGTTATCAGGACGTCTCCATGGTTGCCAACCTACACTGCGTAAGTTTATGATACACATGGATCAGTCGTTTGTAGTATCTTAACCTCTAAAATTCGTTTTTACCGCCAAATATTTCTAGTAAATAATATTTCGTTCTGCTGTTAAAAATGGATGAAGAAACAAATGAAAATATATTCGTACTAAGGCCAATGACTTGTGAATTGAATCAGCTGTCTATGCCTGATGGTTCGGCGATGTTGATGCAAGGTAAATTAATGTTAAGTTTTCAAATTACAGTTTTTGAATATTTTTGTGTTTTAGGAGACACAGCGGTTATTGCGGGCGTTTATGGACCAGTAGAGGCCAAAACGCAAAAAATGATGTATGACAAAGCATCTATAGAAGTGTCGTTTGCTCCTATAAAAGGCCCAGCTAGTATGTATAAAATTAAGGTAACTAAGAACTTCAATAAGGTACTAATTACATACGTTAACTGTTTAAGAGGTCGATGATAGAATGACAGAAATGTATATAAAAGAGACATGCGAAGCTGCAATTATTACAACAATGCATCCGACTACATCCATATGTATCAATGTACAAGAATTGGATGATTCTGGTGGGGTATGGCATGCTTTCATCTATATTAATAAATGAATTAAAAAAGGACTGAAGTTTATAATGTCAAATATACATACATCTTTTAGTTATTATGTAGTATACTGAATGCATCTTGCTTAGCACTTATTAATGCTGGAATTCCAATGAAATTTACTTTTGGGGCAGTTTGTTGCATGATAGAGGAAGAGACTGGAAATATTATTTTAGATCCTGATCTTATTCAGTTGCAGGTACGATCATAAAGATTCACACATACTTAATATATATATATACATAATATATGTATTGTTTCTTATTTGTAGAATGCTAGGGCTGAATTTACATTTGGATTTGACAGCATGAAGAAGGATGTTATATGCTGTCACACAGTAGGTCGGTTTACACAGTCAGAGTTTTTTGAAGCAATGGACAAGTGTAAACAAGCCAGTCAACATGTATTTGATTTTTATAGAAACCTTGTAAGAAAATATGCAAAAGCAATATAGAATTTATATATTTTTCCAAAATGTGTTGTCCCATCCATTTTTTAAGTTTATCGAAAAGTACTTTTAATTTCTATTGTGAATCTTTCATTCATAATAGCTCCCACGAGAAGGAGCTCTAACTATTGATTTAGTTTTGTCTTTGCATTTCATAATATTTTCATTCTATAACTTATAAATTATAGTATCTCGCGTATGGTGAATAATATGATCTAGTAGCTACAAACATCGAATTCACATTAATCAGGAACGCTTAAAGTCTAACCTTTACACACGTATAACTTCTGAACCAGTGAATGCGTGATTTTAAAGTATCGTAATGATTCTTATCTATAATTCGCGCTTTTGTGCTACATCGTTTATAGTAACATATTCTCGCCGTACGATAGCAGCATCGTGCAATTTTACATGTAAGAGATGGCGCTCTAGGTTAGTTCACTTTGACATTACTTTCTCTAAAGCAATTATTGTCTATAGCTTCATTTCTACAATTGTTTTAAAGGTTATAATTTATAATATATATTTTTAAATCTTACTATGGAGTTAATCTGCTTAGAATCTTTTCCATGAATGTTAACCATCAAATTATCAGCCCTTGTAACAGCAAAATAGGTGCTGATTGCTTACGCCTTCTTACGGAAGTTAATGAAAACGAAATCAGCTGATCCTGTCTTCCAAGCATCAAATGCGTATTTATAAATAACGTGGTGTACGAGTGCATCCCGAGTTGAGTTACTTTTTAGTAACGAAACGTCAAAATGGTAGATATGAAAAGTAATGTGAGCTTTGCGTGCCAGCGTTGCTTACAGCCGCTTCGGCTAGGTCCAAGTTTCTATAATCTTGGAGAGCACACACTAGCAGAACTTTCACGTAGGTAATTTCTATTTCGTACTATATGATTTTGTAAGCGTTCTTATGGTTTCTATAACTTTTTCCATGATCTGCATAAATATTTTCAACTTTTTTCACGCTCTACAGAAGCCGATTAATACACTGAATTATTCTGTCACTTTTGTTTTTATACTTTCTACTGCATCATACTTTTATAATTATTTAATTATATATGTAAAGAGATATTACTGACTGAATTGATAACAAACATCAATAAGTGATGAGACCATTAATAAAAATACAATGTATAATTTCGTTAATAGTTACTACACAGCTAATGGCAGGAGAGTTAGAGCCTCAAAGTGGAAGTATGGAATGTCTTGTTCCTCCATTTAGATTAACAGAATCTGCGAATGGAAATAACGGATTCATGCTAGTTGGTGATTCTGGAGAAACAGAGAGTCTCAGTCATCATTTGAGGGTACATAAAGTCCCCTTAATCTGCTCAACAAATACTAATGTAATATTTATTCCTTCAAGGTGCGGGCAACATTGTTTGATATTCTTAGTAGCAGTAGCTCGGCTGATCATCCACTTTGCGATGAATGTACCGATAGTCTCCTATTATTAATGGATCAACAATTGAGAATGACAGAAGGGGAATGGTCAGACTACAATGAATATTTAAAGAAGTTAGAACTAGAACAACAACAGCAGGGGCATGAGGATTTTGAAATGGAAACACTTACGAAAGAGCTTCAAGATGTGAAGTCAGAGGAAGAGAGAATGATCAATGAATTAGAGGCTTTGAAGAAAGAGGAATTGGCAACAAGAAATGCGATAACTCAGCAAGAAAGAGAAAAAGAAAGATTGCAAAGTGAAGAAGAAAGGTACTATAGGGAATATTCAAAGCACAAAAGAGATCTCATGTTAGCTGAAGATGAATGTCACAGGTAATTATCACTTGATACATTAACTACATTTTATATGGTTTATTAACTGAAGACTGCTGTAATATGAATTGTTTCAAGTGGAATTAACTGATATTACTGATTTGTTTAGTTTGGAGTGCCAACTAGCCTATGCAACATCTCAGTTAGAGAGACTGAAGAGAACAAACGTTTTCAATGCTACATTTCATATTTGGCACTCAGGACACTTTGGAACTATAAATTCATTCCGTTTAGGCAGATTACCAAGTGCTCCAGTTGACTGGAGCGAAATAAATGCTGCTTGGGGGCAGACAACATTGTTGTTAACTGCTCTTGCGCGAAAAATGAATCTCACTTTCAAACGTTTTCGTTTGGTGCCATTCGGTAATCATAGTTACATAGAAACATTAGACCAGCATAGAGCGCTACCTTTATATGGCAGTGGAGGATTTAAGTTTTTGTGGGATACAAAGTTTGATGCAGCTATGGTGGCTTTTTTAGACTGCTTGCAACAATTTAAGGAACAAGTAGAGAAAGGTGACAGTGGATTCTGTCTCCCATATAAAATGGATCGTGGAAAAATAGAGGACTCTGCCACAGGCAGCTCTTACTCCATCAAGTATTATTATTTTTATACAAAATACAAGTGTTGTTAACATTAACTGTACTGAGCACAAAATACGACTGGTATACACTGTTTTATACAAATTACAAGGCTGAATTTATTTAAATTTCTCGCAATCTTTATAACAATATACGTTCGAATGAAAAAATTTATATGATAATTTCTAATGGAAACATTTTTGTAATTTGAGTAACTATAAATTAAAACATGTGAAACTAGTCGTGATATCACGAGCGTTAATTAGAACTACTTTTAATGTCTGTATGTATATATTTTGTTTCAGAATACAATTTAATTCAGAGGAACAATGGACCAAAGCTTTAAAATTTCTTTTAACAAATTTGAAATGGGGTCTTGCTTGGGTTAGTTCACAGTTCACGAAAGATGAAACCGACTATTAACTTAATATCTGTGTATCTCGTGTTCACCCAGTCTTAATCATACATCTCTTTCACATTCACTTATGTACATACATGCTCTTTATAAATAAACTCAGGTAAAGGATAAGCCTTTTATTTAGAATTAATCATTGGTACTTATTTTGAACAATGTTTAAGGGGATTACAATGCAGGTTCAGGTGTTCAGGTTCGGCAATGTTCAGGTTTATTAAGGAGAAACCAGGTAACACCGAACAAAAAAGTTGGAGAGCTTTTTACTTCCTCAGAATTGATGTATTCTTTTACTTCAGGAATACTCATTTCCACTATTTCGATTAGTTCACCTTCGGAAGCAACACCCCCTCCTTCAATTTGACAAATTGATTGTATCAAAGGATGAGAAACTTGGGGATTCTCTTTTCATATCTTTATTGAACACTATTAAACTTACTCTACGTGCCATTACCATTATAATGTATATAAAATCATTTTAAAATAAAGCTACGTTTACTTCAATTATATTTGCATTTAAACTTACCAGGATGAGTGCGCATCGCGTCCGTTACTTCAACGTAAAAAAGTGTATTTTTATAGACGTTGGTGGAAACTTGTCTATAACAAGTTTTAGTATGTGAAATCCATCTCACGAAAACAATGATAGTGCATTATCGATGTCTTATAATTAGACTGGGGGTGGAACTTTATAAATGCCACAAAATCCGCAGTATAAATCGTAACGTGGTACTCGAAACGAAACTAAACGGAATTCGTAAAGCGAGCGGTCTGATTGGTCGGGTACGTGCGCAGTTTAGTTACACGCATTCTCGTTATTCGCTGGACTTAAATTACCACTACTATGTCAGGTGTATCGCGTCACGTGACAGTGAACATCCCTTCTTTTATCCCTGCACCATTCCACGTCACGCGTTATGAGACACCGACAATACAGAACCATAATTTCTTCAACGAAAACATACCCGTAAGTAGAAATAAATTTAAGGGCGTCGGTAGGCGCTTCGTATCCACATTCTTCCATGAGCTCGTCCCTAGCAATCTCAACTAATGACTTGTCCTTGTCCACGATACCGGCGCATAGTTCCAAGGTCAGACCGAGTTTAGGTGGATATTTCTCAAGATCAACCGGTCCGAGAGCTTCCGGAAGGAACGAGTAGAAATACGCAGGACGGAATTGTCTGACGAACACGAGTTTGTTCCTGCTTGTGTTGAAAATCAGTATACTTACGCCGTCGTGCACCCTCATCATATCCCAGTCCTTCTGTTCCTCATTTTGACGGTAATAAATTCGAACGGGCCTGATCCACGGTGAGTTACGCGGGCATTCTGCTACTCTCATATCTCGTACGTTCAGCATTTTCTTTCGTACAATCTCATTTTGTTTTTCTTGCGCCGTGACATCCATTTCTCCTTTCTTTATCTACACTGATTCGAAATCTAGCGAACGACCAACCAGACGAACCACTTTACTATGGCACAGATTACCTAATCGCCAAGATGCGAAACTCGCGGTTCTCGCGAACCAATTTCATACGCGCATGCGCGTCAAATCAAATTGATAAACGGTCTTATCAAATATCAATTCTCAATGAAATCAACTGAATAAGCCAATACGCGCACTTGCGAGTGTACCTTTAATATTAAAATAAATCTGATTGTATAACTTTTTCGTATATTGTATTACACAAACAAATACAGCTTTCTGTAGCACATTCTTTGAACATTGGCGCGTTTTACAACAGTTCTGGGTGGTTACATTAAGTTTATGCTTCTTTGTTTTTATTCAGTGGAATATAGAAAATTGTAGATAAGGGTTACCTATAAAGTTACAGGCAATGGCGTCGATGACGTTTCGATTGATGGAATTTTACCGACACCGAGTTCGTTGGTAATATCTATTTGTATTTCATCGCCATCGAAGATATTGTCAGTATAGTGATTTTCGCAGAATAAGTTGTTTCCAAAGTCCTGTACAGCCAAACATGAAAATTAACGTTTACAAACACGGTTACTTATTTAGCTCTGTTTAACTGTCGTCGGTAATATATATGTCGACGACTATGTGCAACGACGGCCTGAAGATGTCGCGCTCGATACCAAATCGAATGCGCAAATCTGAATATAGAGGACGTCCAAGGTTCTTTCGAGAAACAATATTATTTAATATCAATAATATTAGTTTAATACTAGGATTAGGAAATTCTCGAATATATCGGGATTCTTGAAATCTTTTGGGATTCTCTCATATATTGAAATTTCTAAATGCACAAGGATTCTCGAATATATCAGGATTTAAAAAATTTTTCAGAATTCTCTGATGTGTTGAGACTTCTAAATGCACAAGGATACTCGAATATATCGGGATTCCTAAATGCACGAGAATTCTCGAATATATTGGGATGCCTAAATGAACGAGGATTCTCGAATAAATCGGGATTCTCAAATATACCAAAATCCACGATAAGTTAAGAATTTTCGAATATATCAGGATTGCTAAGTGCACGAGAATTCTCGAATATATCAGGATTCCTAAATGCACGAGGATTCTCGAATAAATCGGAATTCTCGAATATCCCAGGATCCTCGAGAACTTTTGGCATTCTCAATTAATTCGGAATTCTCAAATATACCAAAATCCACGATAAGTTAAGAATTTTCGAATATATCAGGATTGCTAAGTGCACGAGAATTCTCGAATATATCAGGATTGCTAAATGCACGAGAATTCTCGAATATCCTAGGATCCCCGAGAACTTTTGGCATTCTCGAATAATTCGGGATTCCCAAATATACCAAAATCGACGATACGTTTTGGAATTTTCGAATATATCAGAATTCCTAAATGCACGAGAATTCTCGAATATATCAGGATTCCTAAATGCACGAGAATTCTCGAAAATCCGAGGATTCCCAAGAACTTTTGGCGTTCTCGAATAATTTGGGATTCCCAAATATATCAAAGTCCACGATAAGCTTTGGAATTTTCGAATATATCAGGATTCCTAAATGCACGAAAATTCTCGAATATATCAGGATTCCTAAATGCACGAGAATTCTTGAATATCCTAGGATCCCCGAGAACTTTTGGCATTCTCGAATAATTCGGGATTCTCAAATATACCAAAATCTCTGAGAACTTTTGGAATTTTCGTATATATCAGAATTCCTAAATGCACAAAAATTCTCGAATATATCGGGATTCCTAAATGCACGAGGATTCTCGAATAAATCGGAATTCTCGAATATCTTCGGATCCCCGAGAATTTTTGGCATTCTCGAATAATTCGGGATTCTCAAATATACCAAAATCGTCTACAAATATACAAGAATTGTCTTGATTCTTAAATGTATCGGGATTCTCAAGAATATCTGAAATTTTCAAGAATGTTCGAAGCTCCCTAGCGTATTAGGGTTATCGAGTATGTCAAGATTCTCGAATATTCTCGCGAACCCAATTTGTCCTGTCCCGTCCCCGCCATCGATTACCCAACATTTTCGTGTTCCCGTACGCCTCAAACGTTTTCCCTGCCCAGACAGCAGAAATCCATCAAATGACCATCCAATATAGATCGCGATCCGCGTAGATCTAAAATGGACGTCTTTAAGACTGCTCCATCCAAATATTACCTTCGGCGAAGCGTTGCTCAAGCTTTTCCTTTCTTCTTGGCCGGTTCCTTTTTCTCGGGCTCCGGCTTCGTCTTCTTTTCCCGTCTGCCTCTTTTCTCCTTCTTCTTCGCGCTTTCCGCCTTGATCTCGTCCAGAATCTCCTGCTGACGGACCTGCGTCTCAACATGAATCACGTCGGGCTTCTTGCGGGCCCTGGTGACCGCCGCGGGAGGAGAGAATTCGATTTCCATGTCGGACGCGGTGGAGCTGGACGCGACCGAGGCTTCGTCTTTGTTCTTCACGATCTTAAATTGCAGCGGCTTCATCGGCTCGGACACGTGCGCCTCGTCCGGTGGCTCTTGTCTAATGGGGTACATCGTCACGTAATAAGTGCCGTCTTTTCTGTGAATGTGAAGAGTCGGCGGATCGGTGGTTCCTTCCTCGTCCTCCATCGCCGACTGTGCCCCCTTCATGGACGTAGATGCCCGTCCGCCGGGCCTCCTCGGGGATCTCTGCCGGGCACTGGTCGATCTGCCACGACTTCGATCCGGCATTGTCGGTTTTCCTCCCCGTCCCGCTCCTCCTCTCACTCGTTCCGCTCCCGGTCTTCCTCTTCCAGTCGCTCCCCTTCCGCGGTCGCCGGCCGTTCTTCCCGCGCGACCAGTTCTTCCACGATCGGCCGATCTCGAGGTAATCGCGGACATCGAATCCTCCGGTGTGTAGGACTCCTCCTTTGCCTCTTGAAGCATCGCGTACAGGCCCCGACTTATGGCACCTGGTCTCCAGCCGATCCGCGGCTTCAGATTGCCCGGCGTCGACAAGGTGTTCCACAGCCAGCCCATATTAGCCGGCACTCTCATGCGAACGTCGATACAGTCTCTGTGCCCGTAGTTGATGCCCGGATAGTAATCGCCGACAAAATAGACGTACCGCATTACTTTCTTGCTGGGCCTCACTGTCTTACGACCGTCCTCGTAATCTCCTCCGGCGCCACCTTTTTCGCGCACCGTCACTTTGCCGCGTCCAGCCTTTCCTCCAGCCTTTCCGCCGGCTTTTCCCCGCCGTTTCTTCCCAGCCAGCGTTTTCGCGGTCGATTTCGACTTGGTCGACGTAACCGTCGCGCTCTGCACACCGTCGACGACCTCGACGTTCGTCTTCCGCCGGGATTTGCACATCGGCTCGCCGCAAGGTCCACTTTGATTATCAACGATCCCAAGAGTCGTCGCATCTCCGCCGTCTCTATCACGGGACTTGTCCTTCTCGTCGCCCTTCTTCTCGTCCCTTTTCTTCTTTCCGAGGGCTATCGGCGCGACGTCCGGTATAACGGGTATAGCTTCTCGTACGATTCCTAATCGGGGTGGCACCATAACGGCTCCTAATGGGGCGGGAGGCGTGTAATGCACCGGCGGACGATCCTCCGTCGACGCTAGCGCCTCTCTGTTGCACGGCGCCGCGCAAGAGGATTGCATCGCGGATTGTTGCTCCTTGTTGGCGTATTGCAACGACGGTTCTTTCGGGACGTAGTCCTTATCCAGATCTCGGCCGAAGTAAGGGCTCTCCGATGGGTCCATCAGACCCAGTCCCGCCAAGCCCGGCACTCTGCCTATGGAATCGACGAAGTCCTGCGTCTCTTTGAACGCGCGAATCAGACAGTCGATCCCCAAGCACGGTTGCTTCGAGCATTTCGCTACGCCCGTGTGCCACATTTGCGTGTCCTTGCCGGCACACGCGCACGCGGGTTTTGGGCCTGTTGATGTTCGGCGAGGCTTGCAAGCGTCGAACGCGGCTTGCACTGCCTGCTGCCTGGATGCCGATGTTCTGACTTGTACCGTGCTTCCGGAACAGCCGCAGGTCGACATTTTGGTCTCTCCTCCGCCTTCCAAACGTCCGACCGCGTTCTTCTCCTCGCACCAAGTGTAGTCGGTGTCGTAGTCGGCCCATCTATACTCGGCCGGGCCTAGGTAAATTTGCTCGATGTCGCCGCCGCCTCTCAGCCTCGAGGTAGCGCAGTCCTGCCTGTCTTCTATGGGGGTTAGGTAATCATCCACGCAATAAGTATTGGATAGAGAGCCGTCCACGGGTTTCGGACGATGTGCGAGCAACAGTTCGGGATTTCTCAGTTTCATGCAACAAGGACGGTTGCAACCGGAACGGCATTCCATCGGATGCGTCGATCGATCAGTCGGCTGACAGCAGCAAGTAGGCTCATCTGGGTACGTTCTGTACACTAATTCTCGGAACTTAGGATCGTTCAGCTTCTCCGCGGTGGTCAGCTCCGTGAAACCAGGATCGTCCATCGAAACGCGCGGCGGAGAGTCTGGACGCCTCAACGATGGCCCCTCGTTTTCGTGCTCGCTCGAAGCGAGATTGGGACACAGAAATTTTTTAATCGGAGAATCTTCTAGCATGAAAGTCTTACCGCTTAGGAGGAAGTGCTTCACGATGGAGCTTCCGAAGCAGGATAATTGTAGGACAACGCACACCGTACCGGATACTTTGCCAGAAGAATCGATCATGTCGAATTCGCTCTTTGCCACGCAGGGTGTTGATAGTCCGTTTGTTTCTTTTCGCACGTTTGATACGTAGGTGCACATGCAGGTTGGTAATGCAACTTTTACCGTGCCCACCAGGTCGCGGTTTCCTTTTCCCTCGGAGGATCCGTCGTGGTACACCTCCAGGCGCAGCGGAGCTGATTTTATGGCTCTGATCAGGCTGCTCGGTGACTTGGCGAAAAGGCACGATTTGCCGGATTTAAACACGCTCGAATTTCCCGATGGTTCACGATTCTTCGCACGACCGCCCCGAAGATTTTTCAGGGCACTCAGCTCGTATTCCGGTAGATCGGAGAATTTTACGAGAATGGTTAAATTCTGGGCGTCCGCGTCGGCTCGTTCCTGAGTGAAGTTCACTTTGTCGACGAACACCTCGAGCATGTACAATTGCTCGTCGTTCGAAGCCGCTGTCCTTTTTGTCCCAGACATTGTTGAGGTTGCACAAGAATTTAGAAGAGAATCGTGAACACACGAGTATTTGCGGAAATCTCACTGGCTGTAACACGCCATTAATTTAGCGACCGATTCACGGCCAATAATAATTAACCTATCCGCGCCGTCACCTTCGGTCGATTAATTTTCTTTGAACAGTATCGCGTACGGTTACCATAGCCACGTCTTGCGGACAAGTTAAGATGGATTCCATAACGGGTGTTCGAACATTACATTTCACTATTTATCTTTCTTTCACTTTTTCGTTTTTTTCACCGGGAGGAAATTCCGAGACTTCAAGCGAGTTCTTTTAGGTAAATCGATGGTACCGTTCCTTTCGCACAAAATTCTCGTTCGTTGTACTGATTGCTGAACGTGTTCGAACATTAGATTTTGCTATTTACCCTCCTTTCTATAACTCTTTCCTTTTTTTACGTTAAGTGTTGGGAAAAATTGCTGGGATAACTGCGAGACGTCTTCAGAGAGTTTTTGTTTAATAACTTAGCGGTACCGTTCCTCTCACATACAAGTTTCGTTCCTTATCCTGGTTCCTGAACGTATTCGAATATTAAATTTTGCTATTTATGCTTCGTTCTATAACCTTTCCCCTTTTTCTGCGTTGCGCATTAGGAAAAACTGTAGGGATAATTGCGAGACACCTTTTTCGAGTCCTTTCGGATAATTCGATGGTATTTACCCTACTACACAAATGTGTCGTTCCTTATCCTGATTGCTGAATGCGTTCAAATATTATATTTCGCTATTTACCCTTCTTTCTACAATCTTTCCCTTTTTCTACGTTGCGCATTAGGAAAAACTGTCAGGATAATTACAAGACACCTTTCTCAAGTCCTTTCGGATAATTCGATGGTATCGTTCCACTCACATACAATTTTCATTCCTTGTCCTGATTCCTGAACGTGTTCAAATATTACATTTTGCTATTTATCCTCCTTTGTATAACCTTTTCTCTTTTTCTACGCTGTGGATTAGGAAAAACTGTCAGGATAATTGCGAGACACTTTTTTCGAAGCCTTTCGTATAATTTGATGGGTGCCATTCTTCTCACATAAAATTCTCAAATCCTTATCCTGATTCCTAAACGTGTTGAAATATTAAATTTTGCTATTTATCCTTCTTCCAATAACCTTTTCCCTTTTCTACGCTGCACATTAG
>CM052097.1:20270142-20281878 GCA_028453745.1 Agapostemon virescens | reverse complement strand
GAAGTGATTTTAAGCAACAGTTTTCTTTGCCAGTTTGCGATTTGACGCTTCGTTTTCGAATTATTAGCGTAGAACACGAACCAATAAGAGTAGGATGCATACTATAGCTTTGTGACGTCGTTCGCGCTTCGACTATAGCTTTTCCCCCACTACTCAATCGTCCGAACCGTCTTCCAGGAACATACTTAATTCAATTTATGCGAGAATTCATTGTCGAGCTTACACAAATAATAAATTACAACAAATATTATCTTTAGTTACATCGAATCTTATTTAATTCGTCTTTTAAAGGGTTAATGCAAAAATAGAAGCATAAAAAGAATAATTTGCGAAAACAGACGTGAACGCCACAGCGAAATGTTTAAAACAGTACGGTAGCTATTGCAAAAGTGGAGTTTGCAAATATTCGACGAATGATTGAATGTTTCCATTGATTTGATTTGATGTTTGAATTGATTTTAACAGTATATAGATTGTTAAATGTTTCGAACGTATAAGCTCGAATACTTTTGCGAGCAACTGTACATTGTTGGTTTAGAAAAACAAGACACCAAGCTTGCCTGTCCTGTTATTTAATAATTACTCGCGCAGAAGGTACTTTTATACGCTTCTGAACAGTGTTTATGCCTGCACCTTCAACCCCATCCACTTGATGACTGGCACAATTTGTACTGCTTCAGTTTAAGTGGCAATTAAAAACTGATAATTAATATTGAAATCTTTTTATCAAAGCGAGCACCACGTCGTAACACGTTCGCGTCCTGACTACGTGTTCTCACGTACACTATTCGCAAATAGATCTCCTCTTTTAACATTGTAACGTCCTTACCCCATCTCAAACAAGCATACTTCTCTCATTGGTAATAATAAACGGTTAAGTGATCAGCCAGCAAGGTTTCTAGCAATTTCGTATGCAAACCTAAAAATTGTACTTTTCAGAATTTTGAGTAAATTCAAAAACTCTTCGCATTCCCCTGAAAATTCTTCCCCTTCTATTATTAAATATGGGAGTCCTATGCGAATCGTTATTTCTTAAATTAAGTATGTACTAAAAATTACGTTTTAATTGAAATATATTTCCGCGATTTTCCCCAACGCTCTCTTCCCCTCTACCCCTTAATTACACCTTATCAGAATTGCACACGTTGGTCAAGAATAGTGATTAACACATTGAGTGTTTCAAAAATGGCCATCGAGGTAGCACAAAATCGAAACAACTTATTTAACCCTAAGTTAATTATCTTAATCTTAATTTCCAATTGTTGAGATCGTAAAGAAGCATCCAACGAGAATTGAGTCAACATATTTATTTTTATATTATCTAAAAACTAGCTAAAAAGTTCGATGATCATATTCTCATTATTTTTACAAACCAAATATAAAATAATTATTTTCAGAGAATCATTTCTATGACATTCTCGCACTTTTGTAGATCCCAACAAAATGTGGTTTCCTTAATGGACCGTATCGAAAATTAATTGTCATAATCAGTAAAAAAAATTGCATCGCTCATACGTTACTCAGCGATGAAAAAGTTCAAACTAAAATGTATCAATGCCTGACTCTGTGAAAAATCATCGGAGCACCATAGTTAGCGCCATTACACGTCTCGTCAACCGAATAGAGCGATCTCTTGGCGCACGAGGGGCCGATAGTTCTCGCGCGGTTTCGTGGATCGATCCTTGAATCGATCCTGAATCCCGGGGCCCAGGTGGATATTGGACCGATACAGATAAAAGCGGATAGAGGTATAATGACGAGGCTCGTTCCGCAGAGGTACGCGTATACGCGTCTATTCGAGGATGCTAACTAAGATGGTATCTGGAGACCCCCGCTGGGCCCCCATGATGTATCGATCCCATATGCCCCTGTCTCAACCCCGTCGGTATTCGCTGGCACCACCGGCCACGAACGACTTCGGTTCGCTCAAATTCCCGGGGCCCGGTTGCCACCGCGTCGGTTACAGCGTTACTAACACCGGAGGTGCCTCTCTCGAAAGATACACACAGGACCTTTCGAACGATCATGGGATTTGGAAGCGGGTCGACGAGCAACGGACTACCATCCGCGTTACTGGCAGATGACAGTCTCACGGATGTCCATTAATGTTTAATGAAATTTGATTCGATGAAATTTCCAAGACGATTCTATGCAACATTCTTCTTTGCCAGTTCGCGATTTGACGCTTCGTTTTCGAGTTATTAGCGAAAAACGTGGACCAATTAGAGCGCGGACTGTACTGTAGCTTCGTGACGTCGCTCAGGGTTTGACTATAGCAGTTCCCCCACTATTCGATCTTCCGAGTTCGTCGAGCCAGTAACACTGTCTATAAGTTTCACCGTGACATCTTTTCGCGGACGAACAGTAGTTATTGCGACGACCCAATTCTATACGTCATAGTTTTCGTGCCATTGCACAGGGTGTCCTGTAAAGTTTAAAATAATCTGAAACGGGAAATTCCTGAGGCAGTTCTAAGCAACAGATTTTTTGGCCAGTTCACGAGACCGATTAGAGCGCGAATTTTATTGTAGCTTCGTGACGTCACTCGTATTCCGACTATAGCATAACTGTATGGCGTCAGGAAGAAACAAGAAGATTGAAAGAGTATTCACTATCATACATTCTAACTTTCCAATTCTCATTTTGACTAACATTTCAGGCGGTTAGTTTGACAGTCAAAGTATCAACAACATAAAAATTAAATAGAATCTGTTCAGAATCTACGAATCCGAAACAATGTCGTAGGGCATCGGGTTAATACATCCTCCGTGAATCATAGTGCTGTTACAGAAATTTCGTGCAACCGTTCTCGCGCGTCGCCAGGCGATTACGGTCGCGTTGTGCTCTCGTACAAGTCGGAGCAGGTTCACTCGGGCAAGAAAGAATTTTCTTTCTAATGACCAGGAAAATATTCCCGGTGTCGAGGAATCCCGGGATGTAATGGGTTGATGAAACGATTAGATGGAAATGTGAGCAGGGTTTACATTATTCGCTGCCTGCTCGCGGCGGCCGATTACAGCCGAAATTTACGATAATGCGCCCGAAGATTTCTCTCGTCTTGTTACTTTTAATTACAAGACCGTTCGGGCCAGGCTCGTGGAAAAATCACGGCACGGTCCCCGTCGGTGTCGTAAGAAAGAAATATTTTGTTGGGGGGGGGGGGCCTTCTCCGTCGGTTTTCTATCTTCTCGCCGTTCTTTTTCTGTTTACTTAACGAAAGAACCGGGCCCCGCGCGATTGCACGTCCGGCCGGCGCACGCTCTCGTTCTCCGCGCGTAACACAGTTAGTCAATCTTGGGATTTAATCGCGAAGAAAATGGACGAATCTCGGCGACCGGAAGTGCGTTTCCCAGCCCTGTGTGCATCTGATAGCCGACGGTGTCTCGTGTGCATTCGATTGCACCATCCGCGTTAATCTAGCCGAAGAAATACGTGTGGGTACCTTGCATTCTTCGCGATACGTCTGGCTATTGTCTCGTGATGCAATTCCGAGGTGCCATTCACAGCCGCGGCAACCAGCCACGCTGAATGAGTAATTTGTGTCCTTTGTTGGAACGAGTAACGTGGAAGCAAAATCGTAACATGTCGGGCGAAACCGACATTCTTCGCGAATGAATTCTGCCGGGCCGATCTCGAAGCATCGGGCCACGCCTGGGAATAAAAAGAAGAATAAATAATTCGGTGGTCATAGTACTGAGTCATCTTCTTACCGTACCGCGAAACTCCCTCCTCAACGAATTTTTTCCTCAATTTAGCTCGTATAAAGTAATCTCTGCAAATGGGAACTTGCTGAAAAATTGTTTCGTCGAGAAATCAATTACTGAAGGCAACTTTAATTTTAAGTTTAAGGAAATTTAAAGAAATGTGAAATAGGAGATTCCCGAGGCGATTTTAACTGTATTAAGTTATTAAAGAATAAAATACGGACCAATCAGCGCGCAGCAACGCCGAACGAATTTTTCGTTGACAACTCGAAAACGCAGCCGAAGGAAAAAGGTTTCCAAAATAGCTCTAGGAATCGTCCCTTTCGAACTCGAACATTTTTTGGACACCCTGTACGTGTATATCAATGTGGACGCAGTTTCGAAGGGAGGACGAAGAAGAGGAGAAAGGATTTTTACGTAACAGACTGGATCACCGGGTCGGGAACGAAGCTAGATCGTTTCGTTAATTTTCGATCTTGCCGGGCATTTTATCGAGAACACGCCGCGTTGAACGTACGAAAGGCTGTCGAGGATTTTCTCTGGCACCGAGACACCGATGGACTTTTATTGGTCGGCAGATCGGGAACAGATAAAGCAGTTTCCGAACCCTTTGTTAATCTCCCTGACCGATGATTTTGTAACAAGAACGATCGTAGGCGTAACCGAGCCGATCGATGCCCGTAATTGTCTGGGACGCGGAACGTTCTGACGGTTGTTGCAACTTTTCTAGCCGCAGACGCCGGATTCGGGTCGATGACGAAATTGATTTAGAACTACTCTGTCGTGCATCTTCGTATTGGGAAAGGTTTAGTCTGAACTGCAGGCAGTAAATTATATTAATGATGCCTTCGTCGTGATACACCGGCCGCAAAAATATCGAAACTATTCAGATTTCGTTCACGCCGGGTTTCCTGGATCCGTCAAAATGGCGGCCGCTTAATCGGGGATTCGGAAAGACTCCGGAAATGGCCGTTTGAAATTGTTCTATGTCGGTTCTAACTTATATCGGCTTCCTTTCGGTTCTTCAATTGTCATATATTAACCTTTAGCACTGTAAGCAATTTTAATTCTAATAGTGAGACACTCTTTTTGATGTGCAATAATTTGATTGAAGATAGAAACGCAATGCATTTATGTTTTAGCAATGTAAATGTTTTAAGACCTATTCCGACCATCCCTCATTTCTTAATTTTCAGTTAGTTTTCATTCACAAAAATACTTCGACGATTTTTCATATCATTGACAGTTGAAATCTGGCCTGGAAAGTAAAGACCACGATTACAATTTTGCAACGAGCCAAACTCGTCGATGTTAACAAAGTTCAACGAATATAAATGTTATACGTCTATTTTTCGACGAACTCAAGTTTGATTCTTTTCTACTGAATAATTGTTGAAGTAAACGTAGACGAGAAAATGTCGCGTGGAAACTTGCAGGCGATGCTACGTAGATCGGCTGCTTCGAAATGTCGAAGAGTGGGGGAAATGCTATAGTCGTAACCCGAACAACGTCACGAAGCTACAGTATGTGTCGCGCTCAGATTGGCCAACGTTTTTCGCTAATAACTCGAAAACTAAGCGTCAAATCGCGATCTGGCAAAGGAGAATGTTGCTTGGAATCGCCTCGGGAATCTTCTGTTGTACCGCTACTAGTTTAGATGCAATTTAACATTGAACAATATCCTTCCCAATATATTTAAAGCAAATCTATAATAAATAGTTACCATATTCTTGTATGTAGCAACGGAACCGCGGTACGAAGCAGCACTCTGAGACATTTTAAGCATTTCAAACATTTTTAAAGCTGGCGAGACTGATAACAACGTTGAATACATCTCACAATTGGAAAATCGACTCGAGTTCCGCTGGATCGCTGAAGTTTCTTTGAAGGCAGACCGAGCAGGAGGCCGTCGCGCGCTATCAGCAATGCTCGCTATTGATCCTATTAACAAGAACACGGATAAGTCCGTTTCGACGAAGCGACATGCTCGGGCTGTCTCTTCAAGGACCGGCCTGTCCCGAAAAGAAACCGATCGCTCGCAAAAAGGAACGGTGTTGGTTGCGAAACGAGGAATCGAGAAGAGTGGTCCCGCGAACGTCCTCTCCATGGGATCTAGACGCGTCGATCCGCTCGATAACGTCGCGGCAAAAACGAATCCATGCTGAAACATTGAAAACAGAGGTCCCCGCCGGTGGGACTCGGTAGCCTGGCGTAACGTCGTGCAAGAACCCACATCACTGGCTCATTTATTCAACTCGGACGACGTTCGGGGAACAGACCTTGGTCCCGTTTTACCCTTTGGCGTCTCGGGACACCGTCTCGAAACCGCCGAGACAGCGAGACGTGGCTCATTACGCGGCACGGGACCGCTTTATTGTTCATTACGGTAATGAGCGGGGCCCGGGGTCTGTTGCATTTCGGATTAACCGGCCGATCAATTAGCGGTTGGGGCACACGGCCGGAGGTGGTTCCGGCCGCGAGATCAGGGGGTGCGGGTCGTCAGGGAGGGGCCTGAACGATGCCTTTGAGGGGGTGGGAGGGGGGTAGGGGCACAGGAAACCCGAAACTGGAAAATAAATAAAAGGTGGAACGTCACGTTGCGGGCCGCGGCCACGGCCACGACCACGTCTCGGGTTAGGTCTTGGCTACATAATCGGCACCGAATTCGAGAGAATGCGAGACACGTGTATTAATTTCACGGGACGGCTCGTAAAACTCGTGCCTTTACGATTCTAGCGCAGATACGGCTACGCTCGGGCCCCGAACGTCCGCCAGTCAGACAGGTAGGTACAGGTTGGTACAGGTAGAGGTGTATCCGATACGCTGCCCTGAACGTTTATTTAAAACACCTTTGCAACGGAGCTCGTGAGTAATATTACCGTCGGACACCTTTTTCTTCTCTTCCTCTACCTTACGCTGTTTCTTCACCTCCTCCTCCTCCTACTTCTACTTCGCCTTCGAGTTCTCCTCCGTGTTCTCCTCTTTTGCTTTAGCCTCCTCTTTCTCTTCTTCCTCTTCTTCTTCCTCCTCGGAGGAATTCTTTTCCAGATGGAGGGGTGGGATTCGCAATAAGAGTACATCTGTGTAATCGTCGAATGTTGACGTAATGGTGTTTGCCTTGGACTCCGAAGGTGTCTTTGAATAAGTAGGTTATGAACGTGAATTTCGGACGCTGTGTTAGCGAGGTTTTAGAAGGTTCAACGAGCAGGTACGATTCTGTTTGGTGTTTCCAGTTTTGGTAGACTGTGCGACTTCGCACGCGTCCATTCTTTGTCATACGATTGTCTTTGCGATCGTGGTTGTTGTAACGAATTCGTGATCGATAATGTCGCAGGTGGAAAAAGAGAAGTGTGCTTTGTACGTTTAAGTCGATGCTTCGATGTTGATTAGAGAAGAATCCGATTCTGTCTAAGACAGACACGATGGTACATTTGTTTGACTTTGTTTGAAATCATCAAAACGAGTCTGAGTCGTTACAATGTTTTTTTACAACTGCACTTAATTTGATATTGCAATATTCGTTAAAGGAAAATCAAATTTGATTGACTAAATAGAAAGGCATAACAGTTACACTTGTTCGACTTTGTTTGAAATCGTCAAAATATGTCTGAGTCGATACAATTGTTTTTTACTACTGCATTTAATTTGATATTGCAATATTCATTAAAGGAAAATCAATTTTGATTGTCTAACTAGAAAGGCATAACAGTTACACTTGTTTGACTTTGTTTGAAACCGTCAAAACAAGTCTGTCTCGTTACAATGTTTTTTTCCAACTGCATTTAATTCGACGTTGCAATATTCAGTACAGGAAAATCAAGTTTGATTGTCTAACTAGAAAGGCATAACAGTTACACTTGTTTGACTTTGTTTGAAATCGTCAAAATATGTCTGAGTCGTTACAATGTTTTTTTACAACTGCATTTAATTCGATGTTGCAGTATTCATTACAGAAGAATCAAATTTGATTGTCTAAAAAGAAAGACATAACTGTTACACTTGTTTGACTTTGTTTGAAACCATCAAAACGAGTCTGACTCGATACAATGTTTTTTACAACTGCATTTAATTCGATGTTGCAATATTGATTACAGGAAAATCAAATTTGATTGTCTAAAAAGAAAGGCATAACAGTTACACTTGTTTGACTTTGTTTAAAACAATCAAAACGAGTCTGAGTTGTTACAATGACTTTTTACAACTGCATTTAATTCGACGTTGCAATATTCAATACAGGAATATCAAATTTGATTGTCTAAAAAGTAAGGCATAACAGTTACACTTGTTTGACTTTGTTTGAAACCATCAAAACGAGTCTGAGTCGTTACACTGTTTTTTAAAAATGCATTTAATTCGATGTTGCATTATTGATTGCAGAAGAATCATATTAGATTGTCTAAAAAGAAATGCAGAAGTGGTCGGATAGAAAATGCATTTTCATAAGTTTTTCTGCTGAAATGTAGAAAAACATGGAGGATCTGGTATCTTTTCATCGCACAGTTTATCGAGTTTGTTCGTTTTCGCGTGATAATTTATGGAGGCCGGCTTGAAGTAGCAATTTCTGCGAGGGAGAGAAAGTCGTAAAATCGGGATTAGGTTGTATTAAAATTTTTGCTTCGTGTTTCACTCGGCACCGTGACCAATTAAGGGATCTCATGAACAGATATCTAATTTGTTCGTACAAATTTACAGGTCTACAGGCTGCCGCAATAAACGATGCTACAACATGATCAGCAAAAGATTTTATAGAGCATCTCGTTAAAACGAGTAATTCGAAAATACTTCTCGATACCCTTTCCTTTTTGTCCTTCTTCTTCTTCCTCTTCTTTTTTCTCTCTCGAACGAAAACACGTTGTTGCGCCGGTTAAAAATTGATTTAGTAGTGTATAATAAAGGAAATTAAATAGATATTTAATACCTTCCAAACAAGGTGAACAAAAGGTGACGCACGCTGAAATTAACGAGTGGCAATAAATTTCGTAATGCACCTTCCACGCGAGTGTATCTCGCCGAGACGAGGACAGTCGCACACGTAGGGGAAAACAACAAGATCGGATAAGACAGAGAGGACAGTGGAAGAACATGGAACAAGAGACACTGCGAGAGAGGCCCCTTCCTCTTCGCTTCGCGAGACTCCGAAGCGGATTCTCTTTGTGTGTCTCGAAACCCGGAACAGGGTACTCGAACTGAAAACAATTTCGATCTGGATCGCTCTCCGAGAAAAAAATTTACCACCACTTCTGCCAAAACTCAAGATCAACCCCTACCATTGCCGGTCGACGCGAACGTTGTCAAATTATTTGTTTTACGATTATTAAAATTGTTTGTGGACATACTTGCGACTATTAAGCGTCAGAAAAATTGTCCTACCATTGTTCAAAATGATTTTGTATTATTAAATTCGATTGTGTTCAATGATGATTGTGTGCATGTCTGGTTTTTGAGATTCAAATTGCTTTGGATGCAAAGACTTAATCCTTGAGACTCTGAAACATCAGTAAAAATTGTCGTACTATTATTTAAAACAATTTTGTATGATTAAATTCGGTGATATTCAATGATTTACAAAAATTGCAATCGTACGAGAAAATAAATTAAATTTCATGGTGCAGAATGTAAAAAACATTGCAGAAATGAAAGTGATTCTAAGTAATGTCTTGATTTTCGAATATAAATTGCTCCGGATGCAAAGTGTTAATTTTTTCAACTCTGAGGCGTCAGTAAAAATCGTCGTACTATTATTTAAAACAATTTTGTATTATTAAATTCGGCGATATTCAATGATTTACAAAAATTGCAATTGTACGAGAAACTAAGTTGAATTCCCTGGTGCATAATGTAGACAACATTGCAGGAATGAAAGTGATTCTAAGGAATGTCTTGATTTTGGAATTCAAATTGCTTCGAATGCAAAGACTTAATCCTTGAGACTCTGAAACGTCAATAAAAATTGTCGTCCCATTATTCAAAACAATTTTGTATTATTAAATTCGGTGGTATTCAATGATTTACAAAAATTGCAATTGTACCAGAAACTAAGTTGAATTCCCTGGCATACAATGTAGAAGACATTGCAGGAATTAAAGTGATTCTAAAGAATGTCTTGATTTTAGAATATAAATTACTCCGTACGCAAAGGGTTAATTTTTTCAACTCTAAAGGGTCAGTAAAAATTGTCGTACAATTATTAAAAAAAATTTGGTATGATTAAATTCGGTAGTATTCAATGATTTACAAAAATTGCAATTGTACGAGAAATCACGTTCAATTGTCTGATGCATAATATAGAAAAGATTGCAGGAATATAAATGGCATTCTAAGTAATGTCTTCATTTTGGAATATAAATGGCTCCGGATGCAAAGAGTTAATGTTTTCAACTCTGAGGCGTCAGTAAAAATCGTCGTACCATTGTCAGTAAACGCGATCGTTGTCAAATTATTTGTTTCACGATTATTAAAATTGTGTGGATGCTTTTGTGGACATCTTTGCGACTCTGAGGCGTCAGAAAAATGGTCCTACCATTGTTCAAAACAATTTTGCATTATTAAATTCGATTGTGTCCAATAATTTACAAAAATTGCAATCGTACGAAAAAGCAGATTGAATTCCCGGATGCAGAATATAGAAACGATATCAAGAATGAAAATATTCAAGGTAGAAAGAATTGTTTTTAAAATTCGACTCGCTGCGGGTGCAAAAGGGTTAATAACGATCGGTGGGAGCGTCGGCGATGAACGGCGAGGATCGATCGCGGGGCATTATAGCACGGGGACGAAATTAGCAATTGGATCCCCAGTAAATTCGGAGACCTGTCCCCGAGTTGGAATAAAACGTCAGTGGTCGGGCGAGGATTTATGAAATGATCCGATAACTCCACCTTGCCTCGGCCGCATCCTCTTTCGGCCGATCCCGGTGAAAGAAAGGATCCGGATGATCGGTCCAATGACCGCCGCGCGCCATTGCGATCTTCCTCGGCTCCGCTCGCTCATTCTTTATGCATCCAATATTCATCGGAAATTATGATTTTGCCGGCGCGCGTGATTTTAAAAACAGTTATAATTCTCCGGGGTTAGTGTTCTTGTCGGTGTGTTTTACGCTCGTTCCGATCGTTCCTCCGACCGACGTGCTTGTTCCAGGCGGCGGCCATTGGCGCGGCATCGAAACGAAACGAAACGAAACGAAACGAAATCAAACGAAACGAAACGAAACGAAACGAAAGGAAACGGCCGCTCTCGTCGACTCCGCTGCCTCGTCGTGAGAACATCGATCGAAATCCCGGGGCCGTTTCTTCTTCTTCTTCGTACACCGGGGCTAATCCTCCGCGGACGACATCGCGTCGTCGCGTCGCGATCGCCCTCCCCTCCCCTCCAATTCCCCTCTCGCCGTTTTCTTACGAATCGAGGCTATCGAGTCGCGGTGTGGCCTTTTTCATGGCGTTTCGCGCGCCTTTCTTTACGACGCCAATTACTTGGCCATCGACGGAACGGTTGCAGAGTATCGACGAGTCGGTTCCGTTATACACCGGCGGGGGGAGAGGGCTGATGGAGGAGGAAGAGAAGGAGGAGGAGGCGGCAGAGAGGCAATCTTCCACTCCGAGCATCGATTTGCCCTCGAAATCGAATCGAAGCTGTTCCCCGACTTCCCGTCTCTTGTGTCAATAACAGTAACCGTGGAATGGCACCGGGGAACGGTGCGTGGATGCACCGGGAACCGTACCCCAGTCCCGTGTTTAAATTTCATTTGCCGTTTGACCCTTGCATTCTTCCTCTCGAACCAGAAGATGGATCCCCTCCGTGTTCTTCCCGACGCTTCTTCTCCGGACTCGTAATCGTTAGAAATTGTCTTCGAACCGTCTTAAGCCTTCTTTACCGCTCAAACGATCGGAGAAACTTCTTCTTACCACATTGTACATTTTATCGCTGAGACAATGATCTCGACCTTACGCCTCCGCTCGGTCCTCCTGTTCTTGGGGAAAAACCGCCCCTTAACCCCTGCTAACCAGGGAACAAACTTTTGTTCGACTCATTTCAT